>JALPQI010011581.1:0-30416 GCA_025490895.1 Thaumatotibia leucotreta | reverse complement strand
TAATCATCACTCGAAAACGAAAGGCAGCTAACTGTCTGTCGCACTAAGGGCTTGTGCATAAATCACGCGAGGTCCTATAGGGGGGGGAGGGGGTCCAAGAAAACATCACGAAAGATCACGGTAGGGGAGGGGGGGGGGTACAAGGAGACCTCACGTGTATTTTTTTACGATGAACAAACTAAGAAATATTGTCAATTTCGGCTAGCGAACCGTGAAAAGTTGAATGAAAAAAATACACGTGAGACTGCTAGGGGGGGGGGGGGGGCTAGCCAAGAAACTCACCAAACATCACCATGGGGGAGGGGGGGGGGTCAAAAAGTAGCCAAAAAAACATCACATGATTTATGCATGAGCCCTAATATGAAAGAGTGGAAAACTACGATACGCTACTAAGCGCTAGCGATTGGCAATTGGCTAAGCGTCCTGGGCCGTTCTCTCGTTTCGTACCGATTTGGTACTTTTACGAAGATTGTTTTATTTTACGAGCTACCGAAAAGGTACACTACGGATATTCTTCTTTTTCTTCTTCTTCTTCGTCAGCGTGTGTTCGCCCACCGTTGGGCATACGCCTCTCCAACTTGCTTCCACACAGCACGGTTGCTTGTTTCCCTCTTCCAAACTGACCCTGCTGTCTCCCTTATGTCATCGGACCATCGGGCTGGTGGTCTGCCCACACTTCTTCTTCCAAGCCGGGGTCTCCACTCTAAAACGCGCTTGCTCCAGCGTTCGTAGTGTCGTCGGCACATATGGCAGGCCCAAGCCCATTTCAGCTTGGCAATTCTGTGCCCCACATCAACCACCTTAGTGCGTTGTCTGATGAGCGTGTTCCGTACTCGGTCTCGCAACGTTAGGCCCAGCATTGCTCGTTCCATGTTTCGCTGCGCCACTTTAAGCTCATGGATCATCCCCGCTGTCAACGTCCATGTCTCGCACGCGTACGTCATAGCCGGGAGCACACACTGGTGAAATATCTTTGTTTTGAGCGATTAAGGAATCCTGAACTTCAGCACATAGCTCAATTTCCCGAAAGCTGCCCATCCCAACTGTTTCCTTCGTTTTATCTCTGCCATCATCGAGTCCCGGCCGAGCTTTATCACCGGCCCTAGGTACGTGTACTCAAGCACTTGTTCCAGAGGCTGTCCGTTCAGAGAAATGGGATTCGGTGTCAGATCAACTGTCGCCATGACCTTCGTCTTATCCATATTCATTTTGAGACCCGTTTTTATGGACGCGTGATATAGTTGTTCGAGCGTAGCTTGTAGATCTTCGGCACATTCCGAGATTATAACTATATCATCAGCGTAGCGCAGGTGATTGAGATACACGCCGTCTATATTAATATCCTTGCCACTCCAGTCCAATGTTTTGAATATGTCCTCCATAGCAATATGAAAGAGTGGAAAACTACGATACGCTACTAAGCGCTAGCGATTGGCAATTGGCTAAGCGTCCTGGGGCGTTCTCTCGTTTCGTACCGATTTGGTACTTTTACGAAGATTGTTTTATTTTTCGAGCTACCGAAAAGGTACACTACGGATATTACTGTATTGAATTCCGTATGGTAGATGCGTGTACCTACGCATTTTCTCTATGGTTTGATAAAAAACTCCTTAATCATACTTTTATTTTTTAACCGCGCAGATGGAAATGAAAACTGACCTGATGTAAATAAATCTGGAATGGTTGAAAAACAGAATGTGATAACATTTATTACAATGGGAACGATAGAATCCTTTAAGAAAGTCCACTGTATATAACTTATTGAAATTTTTGATAAGCATCTCCTCTCTTCAAGCCTCGAGTATTGGCGAGACTTCAGCCGCTGGCAGCTGTCGCTTGGAGCAGCCGCGGTATAAATCAGCAATTAGCCGCGACGACACTGCAACAACACCGACACGTGCGCCGGCGCCGCAGCGCCCGCAGCCCTGCCGTCGCGCTCGATTCTCCTGGCTCTTCTCTCGGCTGAGCTCGACATAAGTACATTTTACCACTTTGTACTGAATCTAATATCTCGTTAACGTCTTAACGTTTGACTTTCTTGCCATTATTCATCAACCTTCAATAGCGAATTTGGTAGAGTTGCAGAAGATGCAGTAAAAAACATTTTTTTATGATTCAGTTACCAACACCTGAATTTTTCAGAGTAGTTGCCTTTTTAGAGACACTTACTTGCCAGACTATACTTTTTATAAAAAGTACATTACGGTTATAAGCTGGATTCAATACTCGTAAATCAACTAAATAAATGATGGGATTTATGTTCGTATTCGTAAGCGCACCGAATCCCCTATTTTAATCCAGTAAAATGAAAGAACAAGACGCGCAGAGCAAACAAAACATTAATTTTGTTTTTTATAGCAAAGCGAAGTTCCGTCCGCGGCATTTGTTGGAAGGAAAATCCTTTATTGTCCAAACATGATAGGCTCTCCGCGACTATGTAGGTATATGCATATAAAACCGGAGCTGCGTCAACAACGGCCTGTGAGTGGCTCGGTATACGTGGGCGGTGACAGGACTCAAGGCCTTCCATTCTCTAATTGAGAACTCAGAAAATATAGGATTTTTTTACAAAAATGTAATATGCTAGTAATGTAGTAACTATGCAAAGTATCGGCTGTTTTAAAATATCAATATCGCTCCTTGAACATGAACATTATACAACACCTAGATTCGGTACAATACCTCATTAGGGCTAATTTTAAATGTAGGGTTACTCAGGAAAGCTAGCTATTCATTCAATGTTGGCGGTAACCGAAGTAACCTATGAGAAACGAAACTAAGACAAAACTGAAAAAGGGCCTATACGTTATATGGATCAGAATAGGTAGGTATACAAGAATGTAATAATTCTGCCGAGTAAATATCTATAATTAAATAAGTACCCATTCTCCAACTATAATAGTTTAACAATATTTGACGAATTGATCACATTGAGACTTGAGAGCTTTCGACAAATTTGTGAATGGAGGCGTGCTTAATTTTTAGAGCCAGCGATTATCCTTCTGAACAATCCGATGCGCAAACACTGTCATCCCGCATTCCCGCCGGCCACGTAGGTGTCGAGGAGCCCACACCAATTTCTATGGCCCGCGAACAATGCGTGTCCTACCAAATCTGGTCAGTTTTGACATGTTGTCATGTTTTTACTAACGCCCGCTGTCAGTGACGACGTCCCGGCTCAGGGCCGCGCCTCTGCCCAAGACCAATTTGCAACAACGGGCCACACTTCTAATTCCCATTGTGCCGATTACGAGACTATGTTATTGTGGCGCGCCTCACAATGCGGATTAGGTATTATTTCCCAAATGACTTTAGTGCTCCGGAGATGGGAAATATTATTTGCTCACCTGTTCCGTTATGACTTCCCTGTTCATTGTGTAACGACCGATATGGACCGGAGGCGCTGCATTTATTTTGCGCCCCTGTAGGTAGACACAATGGACTTGCTTCCCAAAAAATACAATTATTTCGTCAATTAAATCATCAGTCATCACTCACCAGATAATAAACACTTAGGTATTCTTCCAAAAATAAATAGGAAGTAAGAAATTTGATAAAGACATAGATAGCAATTTGATCTTTATACTGTTAGTTGAGTTGACGTTACTTAGTCATGTGAGGTAAACGTATGTACGCAGTGGGTAAGAGTACGCCATCACATATATTTTAGACTAAAATATATGGGGTTGCGTACTCATACTCATTGCGTACGTTTACCTCACGTGACTCTACTGTCAACCGCAAAAATATAGATGTAGGTACTTACAAAAGTTACTACTCAAAAAAGTGCACCTTATTCTAGTATAGTTTATGTTAGGAATATTTCGATACATTTATAAAAACTTATATGTACCACCGATACAGTTACTTGCAAAGATACATGTTCTCCCGCAATCCCATCAAGGCAGCTTATATTTCTGATGGTAGATTTAACTGTCATTTTACCTTCATTATTATTACGTAACATATTTACGACCTGTTTCACAATCCACGGATAAATGTATCAGTCAGATAAAATTATCAATTCATCATTATCCTTTTCTCTCTGTAGGTATAAACAGGCTCTTAGAAAAAATACAATTCTTGGATAAACTAAAAGATGATTAATTTTTTTTCTAGATTTCATTCTACCACTTTGTTGGCATGATTATGTGTATACGTGTACCGAATTGCAGCTTTCAAGTATTAACGGCCACTGAGCTATGCTGCGGACAGACGGACAGACGGACAGACGGCCAGACGGACAGAGGGACAGAGGGACAGACGGACAGATGGACATTGCGAAACTATAAGGGTTCCTTGTTTACTACGGAACCCTAAAAAACCATATTTTCTTGAACCTTAAGACGACAGCTATCAGGGAAAAATATAATATTCATACCTTCAGAAAACTTTACATAGCCAATTAACAATTCACGCAACTTCCACATAATGTACACAAACGTGACATAAATAAATGCCACGAAGATTCAATTAACAAGTCAATGAAATGCTAACCTTAACATTGAAATGTTTACACAGCCAATAGATAGTTGGGGATGATTGTGCGTTTCGTGACTGTTTCGAATTTACAAAACAGCCAATAAAAGTCGTCATTGTTTCCTTATAAAAAATATTCGAGTGTCTCCGACGTGTTCGGCAAGCTGTAGACGAGATAACATTCACTATACCTTTATTAATAGGATCTAAATTGGGATAGTGACAGGAGAGTATCTATGGGTCGTGTGAAGGAAGCTTTTGTTATGGTGAATTTTATTTTGAATGAAAACGGGGTGAGAGTTTTGTTGCGGTCAGACCCCCCGGGCTGGCAGCTTGATAATGATAATGTAGAGCTGTTCAACGAGAACATAATAAATTAAACGTTGCATTCTTATAATACCGAAATAATTATATCGTTGACAATCTATTTAATGATATTTCGCAACATTGTGGCGTAATGCGTGTTGTGCAATCAATGTAAGAACTTCTTTTAAGTAGAATTACTTAGGGTAAGTATGTAACTACAATTGTACATCAATATTCTCCGTTCTCTAAAATGTATTCAGAAGTGGATTGCGAGGATCAACTTAAGAACACATTAATTTATTATGTCATTACGAGTTCTCTAAAATAAGCACATAGATTATCATTGAATATACAGGGTGATTACGGGATCGTGATCCCAACTGTGAAAAACGTGTTAACATGGTCTTTCTGAACAATGTTTCCCTTGGGACATAATTATGAACAAACGTCCTTTTTTTACGACTAGTAAAGTTAGAGTTCCTTCATTTGTATATATTTCTCCATACTTATCCTTTCCAAATGTGTTTATGTAATTATGAAACGAGACTGGAAATTATGAATACTTCCGCACCGGTTGGTATGAAATCAGTTGTATATTTTTTTCGCGAAATTCATATACATAGGTCCCATGCGACACCTTGTCTAGCAAGACCATGTTAAGACTACGTTTTTCACAGTTGGGATCGCGCCCGTAATCACCCTGTAGAGTTTATTATGAAAATAACTAAGTGGTTTTATATTCGTAAGTCTACAATAAACTAAACTAAACTTTCCGAAATTCAGAAAATTTTCATGTATCGTTTTTGATATTGTTCTTTACACATTTCGTGCTAAGACTTAAATAAGTAGTGACAATATTTACGGCGCTTGATGAGTTGATGCAGTCACTAGTGTGTAGGTACAGTCGAGGAATTTAATTTCCTACCCATTTCGTTCCTTGTCACAGTGACAATCAATATGAAAGCTGCTAGGACTATCATATTAAAGCTACTATGACAAGGTACATACGAAATGGGTAGGAAATCAAATTCCTTGACCGTACCTAACGCAAGCGTCAAAAGTTGTGATCGCCCACTGTTAGAAGCAATAGCGTAATACCTAATCATTGAACTGAAATACAAAACTATTCATGAAAAATTCCAGTAATTTTAGGTGATATTGAAAATGTTCTGAAAATTGTATATTGCTAATTCCGGTCCTCCAGCTTCTGAACCCATTTTAGCCACCTTACTCCAGCTCGCGAGACGATTGTAAGCGTTTTAGAAAAACAGTTCACATTGTCGTTTACCATAAGAATGGAATTGGCTTGTATCTTTATACAAAATGCCAGTCTCGGTGTTCTTAAATCAAGCGACAAAATGGCAGGTTTCACAAAAAGGCTAGCGTTTTCCTTCAATCATCCATATATCGATTGTTTCGAAATATATTGATGATGAGCAGCATCATCATAGTAGACACATTACTGCGATCGCCAATCCGCTAGCCCGGCGTGGCAATTATGAGCATTGACCTTATAGTCCTAATGCGTCCATTCGCATAGTTAATAGAAGAGATTTACTTCCAATAATGGAGTAAGACAGGCTGATAATAATGATAATTTAGATAGAACTAAGATCCGAATAGCTTAACTATATTAGGATACAATACTATCGTTGGACTTTCAAGTGGTTATATAAAGTCTACATTTTCTAATGGGATCATGGTCTACGTGCGGCGAAAAGCAGCAGTGGGGTCTAAAAGAAAATTAAGCGACAGGTGCGCGCCGGGGCCAGGTCGATGGCTGCCACGCATGCGCGCTCTGTCACCCAATATTGAACCATCTTCTGCTTCCCCCTTGTTTTCAGCTTAAGTAGCTCCCCGGTATTTAACACACAGTGTTGAGGATACATATCTATAGTAACGGTACATAAGAAAATAAGACCTTATTGACATTTTATTGTAACATATAGCGCATGCGGAATAATGATGGCCCTTGGGATTTGTTGGTTATTTCAGGAGATTATTAAAGAGTTAAATTACATGTAGATACGGTGTTTCACATGGTCGTTGTCAACCAATTTCTAGTTATGTTCGGACCAAGGAAATGGACACATAACGTATTTATTTAGGTACTTTACTTGTATTTGCATTGTTTACACAGTTCTGATTTACGATTAAAGTATAAATAAACCCTAATAAGTACCTTGGGTAAAATACAGGGTGATTGGTAGTCCGATGCAAAGCTTTAAGGTGAAGTAAGTAATTAAGTATAGACCATTTAAGCCATTGTTGTCTTTGACGAAGTCTATTATTTTTTAAATTAATTTTTAGGTATTTTTAGCCAAAATACCCAAAATTTTAAATGAACTGCAAATCTTTGACAAATATAATCGATAAACGTATTATTTTTTATTTTATTAATCTAAGAAAACATAATAAAAGCTTCTGTTTTATAAAAGTTTTTTTTACAAATATTTGAAGTTCATGATCCAAAATGGAAAATGTTAAGATACCATTTTTAACGTCATTTAAAAAAAAACGAAGCGTGATTTTTTTTCAAACCTTTTTAAAAACATGCCTATTTATCGTTTTTTTCATTTGAGATCAGATCAGAGATTTTCATCAACGCAGATATCTCACCAGGTATTGAAATTAGGACTTAAAAACTAATTTCAGGGAGAAAATTGTGAACCTGAGATACTACTTAAACTTACCAACATTTTCTATGAAAATGTAAAAAAAATTGATGTTCAAAATAGATGTCCCAATTTCTAATACAGGAACCGGCATGGTTTTTCGCTTTTCATGTTGTTATTTTTAACATAATTTCCAGCTTGTATTTTATTTTACATTTTTAGATAAAATGCTCGTTTACTACCTCAGGTTCTCAATTTTCTCCCTCAAATTAGTTCTTAAGTTCTAATTTCAATAACTGGTGATGACGATATCTGAGTAAATGATATCAAAATGAAACATCGACATAACAGTTATCGATGAGTAACCGTATTCTCATAAAGATACTAACTTCATAAAATCAGGTAACCAAGAAATACAGGACCCATCTAGGCTTTATTTTTAAATATCTAATATTTCATTCATATTAATTATTGCCTATGGCGTTGGAGTATTTTTTATTAGTCTTTATTCTTTTGATAGGTATTCAATAGAAGAGAAAAAAAAATAGCATTTGAATAGGATTTGCATTCTTGTAACTTATCTCTACGTTATTATTTATTATTAAATTTATTTATCGACTATAACAAAACTTATCGATAAAAATTATGTCGATGTTTGATTTTGTCAATCTCTCGTTCCTGCTAGAAAAATATCTAGGAATAGTAATTAGGCATGTTTTCTAAAAGGTTTGAACAAAAAAATCACACTTCGTTTTTTTAATGATTTTAAAAATGTTATTTTAACATTTTCCATTTAAGATCATGAACTTCAAAATTCTGTAAAAAAAACTTTTATAACACAGAAGCTTTTATTATGTTTTCTTAGACTGTTTACACGTTATTTTAATTAAATAAAATAAAAAAAAACCGGCCAAGTGCGAGTCGGACTCGCGCGCGAAGGGTTCCGTACCATTATCAATTTATTGTTAAAAAAATACAGTTAAATCAACCTACCTCAAAAACTATAAGAGATAATTTAATCAAACCAAAAATCGTTGATAGAGTTTATTAATGTACATAACATATATCTTTTTAGGGTTCCGTAGCCAAAATGGCAAAAACGGAACCCTTATAGATTCGTCATGTCCGTCTGTCCGTCTGTCCGTCTGTCCGTCTGTCACAGCCAATTTACTCGGAAACTATAAATGCTACAGTAACGAAATTTGGTAAGGATATGTGTTGTATGAACCGCTACAGGAATGTGATACTAAATTGTAAAAAAAACCATTGGGGTGGGGGCCCTCCATACATGTAACTGAGGGATAGAATTTTTTTTTTAGTTGTACATAAGCGTGTGGGGTATTAATAGAAAGGTCTTTGAAAATGATATGAAGGTTTATACATCACATTTTTATTTAAGCAAATCGTTTTCGAGATATCAGGTCTCAAAGTCTGAAAAATGTGTCCCCCCCCTCTATTTTTTAAACTACGCGATATAAAATTCTGAAAAAAATATATGTTATGCACATTAATAAATTCTATCAACGATTTTTAGTTTGATAAAATTATCTCCTATAGTTTTTGAGGTAGGTTGATTTAACTGTATTTTTAAATAATAAATTGATAATGGTACGGAACCCTTTGCGCGCGAGTCCGACTCGCTCTTGGCCGGTTTTTTTAATTTTATATCGCGTAGTTTAAGAAATAGAGGGGGGGGACACATTTTTCAGACTTTGAAAGCTGATATCTCGAAAACGATTTGCTTAAATAAAAATGAGATTTATAAACCTTCATATCATTTTCAAAGACCTTTCTATTAATACCCCACACGCTTATATACAGCTAAAAAAAAATTTCTATCCCTCAGTTACATGTATGGAGGGCCCCCACCCCAATGGTTTTTTTTTATAATTTAGTATCATAATCCTGTAGCGGTTCATACAACACATATCCTTACCAAATTTCGTTACTGTAGCATTTATAGTTTCCGAGTAAATGGGCTGTGACAGACGGACAGACGGACAGACGGACAGACGGACATGACGAATCTAAAAGGGTTCCGTTTTTGCCAATTTGGCTACGGAACCCTAAAAATAGTACGTTTATCGCTTAACTTGGTCAAAAATTTGCAGTTCTTTTTAAATTTTGGGTATTTTGGCTAAAAATACCAAAATTTATAAAATAAAAGTCAGACTTCGTCAAAGACGACAATGGCTGAAATGGTTTATACTTAACTTACTTCACCTTAAAGCTTTGCATCGGACTACCAATTACCCTGTATAAAATAGGTGAAGATGAGGCGCAAATAGGTATAATTAAACACATAGGTGATAAATGTAGCATAGTGATTTGGTGCAAGTAGTCGTAGTACCTAGTAGGTATAACGTGTAATATTGTTGCGTATAAGACTTGTGATGTTGCATAATTATTTCAATAATATTAAGTACCTACATATATGAATGTAAGCATACAGCAGATCAAACCCTTAAGCTTTTTGCCTATGAGTACTCAGGTACTTTCGTAGTGGGTGATGAATTGACCTATAAAAGTAATTAGTACCTAAATTAAAATATTTTTTCAGCTGTAAGTATGTTAATCCTGCTGCAAAACGAAATGTATAATTTTACTGTATCGAGTCTGAATAGAGACGAGGGATGTAGGTACTTACTGCAGACACGACGAAAATTTTAATATATTATTTAATACAATGTGAGAGTTACGCCTACATGGAATCTAAAAAAAATAATGGTAAAAGGGCGTCCTTTCCTCTCTTAACCCATTTTAGACAGATGTCTAGTGTGACATACATATATAGTGCGTCATAATATCTTTAATTTATAAATTGTGAGGACGACACCACCCTTGGGTAGTTAAAATAACAGAGCCTTTGACGAAGATGCATTGTCATGGACAAAACTCGAGCGCTGCCTCCACCCGTCATGGACGTAAAAGAGAACCTAAATGTAAAGTAAATACTCGACATTTATTGTCGATTTGATCCATGACATTCGTAGTGGAGTGCCCGGGAACTACTACGATTCTACGAACGAGAATCGGTTTATGGCGAAATATTTTTAGAGTCGACTTTTAATTAGCAAGGTTCGAATTAATAAACGCATATTGTCTCCTCTTCACCGGAATACGGCCCACGCTGCCCTTTAATAATTGTGGTAGGTACTTTGGAACGGTAACGTCACATATATTGTGGATCTATCGATCCTACTAAACTGTGCCTATTATTAAATTAGGTTTATTTATGGAGGAAATAAAATTAGCACCTATATATTGTTTAGTAGAAACTTAGGTACTTTTTGTTTTAGTAGGGACAGTAGGTACATAGATATTATTAACGTATTGTTATTTTTTGGCCCCTTTCTATTTTACTATCTACCCACCATAGCTTCGCTATAACTTTTGTCCTGAATCACTGTATATCTGTTAAGAAACAGCTCCTAAATCTGTAGCGTAGTTTTAAAGATTTAAGCATAATAAGGGCTGGCGGACAGCGACAGCAACTTTGTTTTATATGTACTATGAAGTGATAGTTGAGTTAAATGTAGTCTGCTAGATAAACATAGGTACTTCTTACCCCGTTATTCATAACATAAACGTCTCTTAACGCTTTCGGTGACAGTACAGTCAAGGGCATTAATATATATACACTTCTCCATACTGATCCCTAACAAATGTGTCTATATATTAATGCACTCGACTGTACGTCGACAGGCGGCGTGCTTGTGTGCTTAACGTAGCTTAACTCTTTCTTTCGAAACACTTAGCAAGCCGATTAAGAATTGTTTGTTCCTTTCGGTCTCATCATATGTCTATAAGAACGAAAGAGACAAACGGTACTTATCAACTTGCTTAATTAGGAGATGTTTAAGAATATCTAAGGGGGTTAAATATTACAACGGTGAGTGAAACAAAAATACTGCCGCAGGACGTCTTTATGCCAGTCCGCCCGCCGCACTAAAAACGGAACACGAGGGTATACATTGATTTACTTTTGGTTAAGAATTTGTTATTGTATGCCATATGGGTCGGGGCTGCGCAAGCGGCGGGGTTTTTTCACTTACGACGAATACAACGATCGTTAAACAATGGGACACATGCGGGGCTCGGTGCTTGCATCTGTGACCTGCTTGTGGGCCACTAACACTCTTCGATCTTCAGTTTCATTAATTAGGATGAGAAAATATTGAATCGTTTTCAAAAATACTATGTAACCTCATACACACGATTTTATTGAAACCGAAAAATAAAGTTTCTTAACCAAACCATGAATATTATACGATTTAACTCAAATTATAAAAATAATTAACTATCTAAGATAACGATACCTTTGGGTTCAATTGTCGTAAAGGACAAAATGCAGGTTTTCAGGAGAAGCAAAAAACAAAATTTTTTTTAGAATTCTGTTAATAACTTTTTTGTTTTTTGACCTATATTTGTGACGTGTATATAAAAACAATGTAGATTGCTGGTATCTTTGACCTGGTGTAGCAATCGTAGTGATAAGCTAAACGGTTTAGAAGTTAGATGTTGTAAAGGACACGTCAAAATGCTATGTATGTCCTTTACGCCCATGATTTTTTTGAGCAATTAGAGTTGATGGGGTCGTAAATGACGGTCTAAGATAATTTTCTTACAAATTTGGGGCGTAAATGTAGGCGAAATGGTATTAATAGCGACTGTTTTCCGCTTAATTTACTAAAATCACGTTTAAAACATTTATTAAAACGTAGGAAATTATGGCGAAGAAAAGCCGGATTAGAGTTGTAGTATTTTAAATCTAAATATTTAGCCATAACAAAGAACTAGATTACTTATATGTATGGAAACACTATTGGTTTCAAAACTATATAACATTTTTGCAACAATTTAAAAGTTATTGTTTCGGTGCTGCGCTGTCTCAATAGTAATTTGAACGTATAAGCTATTCGTTCTAGCAGGGGGACGCTTTCATAGTGTCATCATCAGCCTATATCAGTCCATTGCTAAATAACGGCCCTTTCTTAGCCTATGCATATGAATGAACGCATTAGGAGGTAAATGCCCATAATCGCCACGCTGGGCAAGTGGGTTGGCGATCGCAGTAGTGTGACCACTATCATTATGCTGCTGCCCATCATCAATATTCGAGAACTAATTGGTAAGTGACACTTAAAACCCTTAACCTTACCACACCCACGGGAAGAGTTGAGGTCGTGACAAACGCATTCTTATTGCCGTCATAACACGGCAACATGGCACGGTTTCGTAGTTATGTAAAGAACAAACACTAGGTAATGGTAATAATAAAATTTTTATAAGTAACTGTTCAAGTAGTTCATGCTTATGTGACCGATGTGACACAGGTAGTAATTGTAAGACTTTACAAGAAAGAAGAACTAGCAATACGTACGGGTTAAATTTCCCGGTACTGAAGGCACAAATAGTATTTCTAGACTTTAACGCCTAAATACGATTATAACGTCTTCAGATATTATTTTATTTCTACTTATTTCTACTCAAGATTCAGAATTACTGTCACTTATATGTATAAATTAGGTACTTGGATAGTGGCTGATTACCGTTTACTGATTACCGTTAGTGTATTTTATTTACATACATACTACGAAAGCGGTCCCCTCTAAGATTTAAAAGTTGTGTGTATTATGTTGATTTGACATAAAAGACTATTAATATATTTCCCATAAATTTGTTTGCATGTATACAAACAAATGTATGGTAACAAACAACAACAAAAATTACATCGGTCCTTTACCACTCTGATCATTCAATAGAAATTGCATAAGAAATATAAGAATTAATTTTTCGTGCCGGTCGTAAAGGACTACGAAGAAAAAACTTGTTCTTTAAGTCCAAGTTTACCATAGTACTAAAGAAAGTAATCGTAAAAAAGTAAGGGCGTAAAGGACAACACATACCGTATTAGGTCACTTACGACACTATTTTTATTTGTCCATTTCCTTTACGACTAAGAAAATTATTTATAATAAAAGACTTGATATTTACGCCCCATTCGCTAAGCTATTTTTGCAAGTCCATAGTAGAAAATCTTGGTCGTAAAGGCCACTTTTTAAGAGATATCGAAACTTTAACTATACAGATCGATAGCGCTTGAAATTCTGAGCAAAACTGTATATATAACTCATTTTCGCCAAAATGTCCTTTACGACAATTGAACCCAAAAGTATCGATAAGTTAAGTGAGAAACAATGAGCTTCAAATTGTAATCGTTATTGATCTCTTCATAATGAAATTATAGTTTGCGGCTTTGCGGCTTCTCGACTTGCTGTGTTTGACAACAAGAAGTGCATGCTTTACATTGACTGTTAGAAGGAAAGAAAATGAATTGCACATTAAATTAATAAACTGCACAGATAAAAAAGTTCCCATTGTTAAACTGATTGTAATAATGCTGGTCATTTCCTATGGTTTTTGGCCACATTTTAGAGCACTAATGACATGTGCGTAGATAATAGTACATTTGCTAACTAGTGCGGGAAAACTTTTTTTCGGCGAGGGTAAAAGTTGGAGCCCGAGTGAAACGAGGACGACAATCACCCGAGTTTAAAATAGTTATTTGTTTTACTAGGGAGCAAAGTGATTGTTTAACTCTCGTGCAAATATTGAAACCCGAGCAAGCGAAAGATTCCAGAATTTGAACCACGAGCGCAGCGAGTGGTTCATAAAATGGAATCTTGAGCGATGCGAGGGTTTTAAGGCACGAGAGTAGCTTTGCTGCCGAGTGAAACACAACATTTTTCACCACACTAAAGCGAGGAAACATGCGAAATAAAACTCAAACAGAACAAATTAGATGGTATTTATTTGCAAGTCCTCGTTTAAATTGTAAAAGAAAAAAATATTCGGATGCGTTCTGAAATTTGCAAAGTGTCAACACTTTCATTTTCCTATCGTTTTTATTTGTCGTATTTTTAGAACATTGAATTTAAAGCCTTTTACAACAAAATGTGGTATTTAATTTGGATTTTAGCATATTGAATATAATATTACGAAAGGTTCATGTATATGAATCTGTTTGAAACTATTGAGTTTTCGAACGTACTGGCTAGTTCAAACGTCAAAAAGCATAGACATAAATTTATAGACCGAGTCTATTATTATCTGTGGGTGACGCCGGCAATGCCTGTCAACGATCTTTGTTTGGGTATACTAGTGCACCTAAACCGCAAATAGTAAAAGTGATTAAAATAAAGCTTTTCATGTATATTTCTGTTCGATAAGTGCACGGAATGTGATAAAAGTGATGACTTGTGTGGTTCCAGGGTGTAAAAACCGCCAGGGTTGAATGAACTGAATGAACAAAATAAAGACATTACGTTTCACCCGTAATTTAGTTTTGACTTGAATTTTAAGATTTCGAACCTTATTAAGGTAAAAGTAACTGAAAATCTTATTCAATATTTGTTGCCGGATACATGTGTGTAGTTTTGTGAATTAACCATTCGTATTTGCCTTCGTAATGTAATTATAAATAGTGGGATTCAAATATTTGTATCGCATAGTGTTGTACCTAAGAGACCAATCGTGATATCGATAAATGTATTGATAGCCAACTCAGAAAATGAATCGATGTTTTTAATTTCCAACAGGTTGCCACAGGACACTGAACAAAGGCTATTATGGGTCAAAAATATCAAAAAGGCAGACGACTGGTTCCCTAAAAAGTATTCAAAAATATGCTCCGCACATTTTGAAGCTGTTGTTTCAGGCAAGGGTACGCGCATAAGTGATTACATTCTGACATAGTACCCACCATATTTGGTAATCATCCAATGTCATGTCAACCAGAAAGTAAATTAAGTTTAGTTTAATAACGACACACATGTGATTAATTACAAAGAAGCCATCATACGAAAATTGTTAGGTATGCTTTAAGGGATGATCAGTTCCATAAAACATGTTATAATGAGGGTTTTCTGAAATGCCGTTCACGAGGGCGGCAGCACTGAGGCGTCAGGTCCAGAAACTTGTCTAAATTCTAAGATTTGTACGGGTTAATAAAATTATGTAAAAAAATAAAATGACCTTCTAGTTAGTTTTTCTTTGAAGCTAGATAATTGTTTCTTAGCGAGACCTTACCGCTATGTTGCGCCAACTAGTGGCATACGTTTTAGACATAATACTTCTTATGACATTTGACATTTTAATTAAAGATAAAATTTCATTAATTTTGTGATTTTATTTTTATCCTAAAATGTAGATTTAGAAATCATGACATATTAAGGATCGCAGAAGATCGTGATTCTGAGTAGGAAATAAGGTTTATTCCTACCGTATTCGCTACCTAATTTGGTAAAAATATTATTATTGCCGATAAAAGCATACGATGAAGACTGGACAACACTAATAGTTAATGACATTTTATCTAGTCAGGTTGGTAGCATTTTTCAAGAAAATGGAGTCATTGATAGAATTCAAGACCAAGTAGAGCTATCTTATTTGTCTCTTTTCCTTATGGAATACATCTTGAGATGGTAAAGGATGACAATAGTTTGTTCAGGTATGTCTTAATACACGGAATCTTCTCTATATTTTATCTGTGTCAAAAAGCTTATTGCACTCTCAGGCCGTATAAGTTATTGCTTTAGTCTATCCAGAAGATTTAAAAAAAATTACTTTAACCTCTAGAGATTAAAATACAGTTTTGCGCTCTGAAATTGAAGGACAAACAGCGTGTTTACGAGCAGTGTGGTGAAATAGTTATTTGTTTTACTAGGGATCAAAGTGATTGTTTAACTCTCCTGCAAATATTGAAACCCGAGCAAGCGAAAGATTCCAGAATTTGAACCACGAGCGCAGCGAGTGGTTCATAAAATGTAATCTTGAGCGATGCGAGGGTTTTAAGGCACGAGAGTTGAACAAGCTTTGCTGCCGAGTGAAACACAACATTTTTTACCACACTAAAGCGAGGAAACATGCCAAATAAAACTCAAACATAATAAATTAGAATGTATTTATTTGCAAGTCCTCAACTTCCAAAATATAAACAATTTTGCTTTAGTCTATCCAGCCAGATTAAAAAAAAATTACTTCAACCTCTAGAGATTAAAACACAGTTTTGCGCTCTGAAATTGAAGGACAAACAGCGTGTTTACGAGCAGTGTGGTGAAAAAGTTTTTTCATCACACCTGTTCGGTAAGTGCGCCAATACGCTGCGGTGATGCGAGCCGTAGGTGCGTCATTACGTCATAGTAGGCCGTTAAGGATTTTCATACAACATTACGTCGCACTAGCGCGGTCCGGCGCAACGCGCGCCGCGCCGAGATTTCTTTTATGAAAATGATGAAATTAAGTCATCCCTGATTTAGACCATTTTAGAGTAGTTTTGTGAAAATATATTGTTTTATTTACTTTTTTGCATCACAGGTGTGATGAAAAACATTGTGTGTGCCACGGGCGGTACAAGAATTACGAACTCGTGTTAGAATTAAGCCCTCACCTTCGGCTCGGGCTTGAATTCACACTCGTTCGTAATTTCTTGTTTACCGCCCTAAGTACACAATGTACTATTGCACTTGTAAGGTAAGGGACGATTTTTTTCATAACAAGTACGTCAAAAAGAGAAATTACCGCGCGCGAAGCGTGCGCAAAGTTCTTTTCAGTACAGATGGCGCTTTTTTTACGCGCTAGTGCGAAAAGTGGTTCTTCGGAGAGCCATATGTACTGAAAAACGTCGTACGTTTCACGTGCGAAATCGAAATTCGTAACTCGTGTCGATTTAAAGCACTCCCTTCGGTCGTGCTTTAATTTATCTCCACTCGTTTCAAAGTTATTTTTTTTCGCACTTGTATCGTAATGAACTATTATCCGTTTAAGGATGGTAAGAATTCTGATCACCTAGAACTAAATAGAGAGAGAATAATAATACGGGTTGTGGTCGGCTATACAGAGTGTTTTTTTTAAGTGGGACAGTATGGCGAAATCGGAAACTATAGAAGATACAAGGAAGCTGTCTTAGGACACATTAGGTATTTTTTTGAGATAACAATTTT
This sequence comes from Thaumatotibia leucotreta, assembly GCA_025490895.1. Classification (NCBI taxonomy): domain Eukaryota; kingdom Metazoa; phylum Arthropoda; class Insecta; order Lepidoptera; family Tortricidae; genus Thaumatotibia; species Thaumatotibia leucotreta. The sequence goes on along the minus strand of JALPQI010011581.1, from coordinate 13,012 downwards.
GGCATTTTCAAAATTTTGGTCAAGTGCGAGTTGTACCTAAAAATTAATAATATTGATAAAAAAAATTTTTGACGCAGATCAACGTGATTTCATGCGTAGACAATTTTATTGTATGGGATGAAAAAAACAGCAGAAGTTAGTCAAATTTAAGAAAACCATTTCTCATGTTACCTACATCCACTGTGAAGTGTCTACTACTGCAAGGTAGTTGCTGCAATTTAAAAAAGCATTACTTACACTTTTCGAACATGACATTAGAATTTGGAACGTTTTATTTAAGTTCAAAAGGATTTTAATAAGTTACATGTCGCGAGCTCATAAAGAAAAAAAAACTTAAAATTTGGAATGAACATTGAGTATCTATTCGTATTTAGAATTTCGTTGGATATTTTCATTATTTTTTTATGAGCTCGCAACATGTAACTTATTAAAGTCCTTTTGAACTTAAATAAAACGTTCCAAATTCAAATGTCGTGTTCGAAAAGTGTAAGTAATACTTTTTAAAATATTGACCTTGCAGTAGTAGACACTTCACAGTGGATGTAATATGAGAAATGGTTTTCTTAAATTTGACTAACTTCTGCTGTTCAGATTTTTTTCATCCCATACAATAAAATTGTCTACGCATGAAATCACGTCGATCTGCGTCAAAAATTTTTTTTATCAATATTATTAATTTTTAGGTACAACTCGCACTTGACCAAAATTTTGAAAATGTCAAAATTGTTATCTCAAAAAATACCTAATGTCTCCTAAGACAGCTTCCTTGTATCTTCTATAGTTTTTGATTTCCCCATACTGGCCCACTTAAAAAAAAACACTCTGTATACTATAGTTGCCGATTTCTAAGAATGAACATTTGACAGTTTAGAAATGAGCCTTATACTTCAAAACTATCGGAAAAATGGTGAGCCTTACCCTCATATTAATAAGGATTAATCTATAAATGTCAAAATTTCATTCTTAGAAATCGGCAAGTATAGAATACATTACGTTTCGAATAAAACCTAACATATCCTTTACTTTCCAACTCAAGGTACGGCTACTGGTTATAGGCCACATACTGTGTAGTATCACACTGCGAACGTGATACTGATAATAAGAGATCAGACAAATAAATCGCCGTGTGCCTGCTATATTGCCACATCTCAAAAAACCATTTTTTCGAGAAATCGCGTCTTAAAGTTTTGAGAGTATAGCTCAGGGTGTTAAATAGGATCTTACTCTTTAATTTTTAGGCCTATGAGTTTCAAAATTTGGGTTTTTTATTCTTTATGATATAACCTTCCTTATAACCACACAATTTTATACAAAGTATGTATGTTTTTTAAGATACAAGGCCTGAAAGACGGGTATTTAGAGTTATGGCCGCATTGCAGAATAATTTTTACAAGATTTTGAGATGTGTCCTAAATCAAACACGAAATTATTGGATAAAGGTGCTATGCAAATATGAATAAAATCACCAACATATTTAAAATAATACGTTTATTTATCAAATTTGACATTTACACCATCACTGTACGCGATAATATCTGTAACGAGCTTATCATTCAACCCTATAATTACCAAATAATATGAATTATTTAAAACCTACAAAATTTTACAAAATTTTAATCAAATAAAACAAGGGAACTTCTGAACGTATTGCGAAAACACAAATCAAATTATTTATTAAATAAATATTTTGATTTATTATTTTGGTTTATACTTTTTATTTTTTCCCAGTAGTCACACTATTTAATAATATGTAAATTATAAATATTAGATGTCATATACCAAAGAAAAACGACCAAGATCACCTAATGTCCGAGGTGGGGATCGAACCCACGTACTCAGCTTTCGCGGCTGATGCCTGTAGGTGAACCTGAGGGTTTTCTTTCGTATATGACATCTAATATTTATAATTTAGGGGAACTCATCTCACTCACTCATCCGTGCGGTGACGGAGTAAGAATACAAAAATCACCCCCCCTCTCTTCCCGTGGGTGTCGTAGGAGTCGACTAAGGGAAATACTGAGTATCCAGCTTCTCAGCCGGTGGTAGGGTATTTTTACTAGTACCCGCCTGGTTAGCTACCACCGTACATTCGGTGTAAACGCCCGTGAAATGACTTACCTTCGTGATTGCCGTGTTTCGGGGTCAGCCGGTGTATTTACCAGCATTTAGCGGGCCAGCAAGGCGGTGGCAACTAACAGGTTACTGATTGTCTCCTGTTCGTTGCCGCCGCGATTTGGGCTCTACTTTTCACTTACGATTAGGTGGAGTGGAGCCACTTTGTTGTGCCAACGTTATTTTTATTGGGTCGGCAACGCGCATGTGACACCCTGAGGTTGCAGGCGCCCATAGGCTACGGTGACTGCTTTCCATCAGGCGGGCCGTATGCTTGTTTGCCACCGACGTGGTATAAAAAAAAAAAAAAAAAAAGAACTTCTTTTAAAAAAAAATCCAAATAATATTAATTCGGTGTAATGTTTCTCATGCGGTGGCTCAAAATCCTGCAATCTGTTCTTCTCTAATAAGTGATGGTCGTGATCGTGAATTGGATTAACCACCTGTGGTTTATTTATTAGTTTCACTGGGGTTAATTCTGTATAATTCTTCTCATGACCTAGCTCAAGGTCCTGCAATGTGTTCCTCTCTAAAAAGTAACAAGCACATAAAAATTGCATTTTCACAAAATTGAATAGCACCTAACACGCACCTAAAAACATTTAATACAGGCATTACCAAGAAAATTAGTTTACCATTAACAAATCAGTCAATTTAAGTATATCAAAGTAATTATTGGCATGAAAATCTACAAAATAAAAGCAATTATTATAATATTTAACAAAATTCCAATATTAACTATGACACCATCCCGAATACAGTTAGTAATTTACACATCACACATTAAAATCGTTGCATGTTATTGGCGGTAAGGTGTGCTAGTATTAGATATACATATGTACATAAAATTATATACAACACAACACCATGTTAGTTAACCACATACACAGTCTCTGAAAACAAGCCGGGTAAAAATATAAATTTGGCTTACCTTCGAGCCATATTGAACCACACTCTTAAGAGAACAAAGTTGAAATTTGCTTAATAATTTTGCTGTGTTGTGGTAGTTTCCCTGCCCTGCCGGTAATTTTGTAATAATAATTGTAATATTTACTGTTGTGACACAATCAAATTGCGTTTGTTCCTTTTATATTTAAAAGGATTCATCGGATTAATCACTTAGTTAACTATTATTGTAAAAGACGCAACTCAAAAACTGAATTTGAAACGTGTGCTATGCAGCCACAACTCAAAAATGCCGTCGGTTTACGTGCGAACGCGGGCGGCAGACTGGCAAGTGGCCGTACTGCAGGAAATCGTCTCACAGTTTATGGTCAATACCATACGGCCACTTGTGAAAAAAAGGCTCTTATGGAACTTTTTTCCTTCGGGTCTCGAAATAAGGTCGTAAATTAAACTATTTGGAATACGAATCTGCAATAATCCAGAAAATGAAAATTTTTGAATTGTGACCGTATAGCAGGCACACGGCGAAATATGCGTCATTGTTCGCATTGGTACGATTGAACATGATTGAATAATTTTAATAATTTAATAATTTTCAGAAAATTATTTATTTCACACCGGTAATTATGAAAATATTTACAAATAGTCACATTAAAACGTCGAAATCAAATTTCAAAAAAATATTTGTTTGATTATTCATTCAATCTAACTTTTGAGTCATGTCCATATTATTGCGAACAATGACGCACATTTGTCCGATCTCTGCTGACAATCGAATACATGTTAATTGGAGTTTGCCCAGGGACAAGCGGATGCCCGAGGAGTTAATCGACTTCGAACTTCCGAGTATAATCCTTACAGAGCTGGTAATATCAGAAGTTCACCAGACGTTTAATGAATATCGCATTATCAATATTCCTTGGAAACTTGAGGGACCCCGGGGCTCGTCGCCGACTCGACTTCGGTACGCCCCACGGAATCCACTTAGCGCCTAATCGATATCTTATTTAAAGTAAGTACCTACTCGTATATCTATCACTCTTCCGTTCCTATACCGTATCCCACTGTAAGTTACATTTGATCTTAAATAGACATATAAAAACATACAATCTCGGTCGGTCCATTAACACGGGTCAGGTCAAAATTTTATAGGTACATAAAATATTAGGGTAGTGCCGGTTCGATTTAAATCAAATTTACAATCGTTTCACGATTATTTCAATAATCGAGTTCGTAAAAAAGAGTGTATTGAACACTTCCTCCTTTTTTGAAGTCGGTTAAACACGCTGATTTCAAATACCTAGGTTTTTAAAGTGTTAACTTACCTATAGTATAAGTGGAAATATTTTTTTATGAACTTGTATTGTAATTTTATGGAATTAAGTACCTCTATGCAATTTTTCAATAATTTATCTTATTTATATTTTTTATACTTCGCACGCGTTTTCTTCGGTGATCTGTGTTGTACATTGTCAAATGTACCTATGTAGCATTCCGGTAAAAGGGTTTCTTAGAATTGGTCCTTTGAAGTTTGAATTCTGATAAGATATCATATCAGGTTAATAGCTAAGTTAGACAAATTGATCTAAAATATAACATTTGAAAGCTACGATTAGGTAGGTACTTATGTATTCAGTGTAGCAAAGAAATGTCAATGATACCCCACATTATTGGATTACATCAAATAAAAAAATCATCCCCACTTCACCAGGGGCCTATTTCTCGTACCTTATTAGACTAGTAATATTAGTCCATGGGCTAATATTTTTTACAAGTTTACAAATTTGCGTTTCTCGAAGCCACTCTAATAAAATATTAGTTATTAGTTACCAACTAATAAATATTAGCTAATATTATTAGCCCTAATTAGGTTTTGGTTTCTCGAATAGAAAGAAAAATATCTACACTTGTAAAATACACTCATAAAGCTATTAGTCGCCGAAGCTTGGTAAAAAATATTAGTCCAAACTATTAGCGTGTTACTTTTACAGTTGACTAAAGAAAATGATAAAATGTGGACGGATTCGGATGAGAAATCATTAAAATAGTTAATTCCTTCCATTTTTACGTTTATCTATTTAGGTTAACGTATCAGAAAAGCTTCCAAATAAAATATCTCTGACTTCCAATATATTCCTCAAAACCATCAACTTCATATCCATTCTTAATAAATTTAGATATTTGATTTTAACTAAACAAATGCTCTTTACCGCCAATGATTTTTTTTAATATGTAATTAAGGCATGGGTAATACCCCAATCAGCCAAGCTGGGGCCTATTTCTCGTACCTTATTAGACTAGTAATATTAGTCCATGGGCTAATATTTTTTACAAGTTTACAAATTTGCGTTTCTCGAAGCCACTCTAATAAAATATTAGTTATTAGTTACCAACTAATAAATATTAGTTAATATTATTAGTCCTAATTTGGTTTTGGTTTCTCGAATACAAAGAAAAATAACTACACTTGTAAAATACACTCATAAATCTATTAGTCGCCGAAGCTTGGTAAAAAATATTAGTCCAAGCTATTAGCGTATATTTATCACAGAAAGAAAGAAAATTATAAAATCTGGAAGGATTCGGATGAGAAATAATTAAAATTGTTAATTCCTCCCATTTTTACGTTTATCTATTTAGGTTAACGTGTCCGAAAAGCTTCCAAATAAAATATCTCTGCCTTCCAATATATTCCTCAAAACCATCAACTTCATATCCATTCTTAATAAATTAAAATATTTTATTTTAACATGATTATACTAAACAAACAATTTGCTTTTTACCGCCAATGTTTAAATTTTTTTTTAATTATGTAATAAGGCATGGGTAATACCCCAATCAGCCAAGTTGGACTAATATTTTTTATTAGTTTACCAATATTAGTTACCAGTCTAATAATTATTTTCGAGAAACAGAAAATATTAGGACTTGTAAAATTTTCACTAGTAACTAATAACTAATATACTTGTAAACTAATAAGTACGAGAAATAGGCCCCTGGACTAATATTTTTTATTAGTGTACCAATATTAGTTACCAGTCTAATAATTATTTTCGAGAAACAGAAAATATTAGGACTTGTAAAATTTTGACTAGTAACTAATAACTAATATACTTGTAAACTAATAAGTACGAGAAATAGGCCCCAGTTGGGGAGGTACCCGAAAAAAAATATTAGTAAAATAATTATTAGACTGGTAACTAATATTGGTAAACTAATAAAAAATATTAGTCCAGCTTGGCTGATTGGGGTATTACCCATGCCTTATTACATATTTAAAAAAAACATTGGCGGTAAAAAGCAAATTGTTTGTTTAGTTAAAATAAAATATTTAAATTTATTAAGAATGGATATGAAGTTGATGGTTTTAAGGAATATATTGTAAGCCAGAGATATTTTATTTGGAAGCTTATTGGAGACGTTAACCTAAATAGATAAACGTAAAAATGGGAGGAATTAACAATTTTAATTATTTCTCATCCTAATCCGTCCACAATTTATAATTTTCTTTAGTTAACTGTGATAAGTAACGCGCTAATAGTTTGGACTAATATTTTTTACCAAGCTTCGGCGGGTAATAGCTTTATGAGTGTATTTTACAAGTCTAGTTATTTTTCTTTGTATTCGAGAAACCAAAACCAAATTAGGGCTAATAATATTAGCTAATATTTATTAGTTGGTAACTAATAACTAATATTTTATTAGAGTAGCTTCGAGAAACGCAAATTTGTAAACTTGTAAAAAATATTAGCCCATGGACTAATATTACTAGTCTAATAAGGTACGAGAAATAGGCCCCAGACGGACATGGCGAAACTACAGGGTGGCTGGTAAGTATACCGACAAACTTGAAAGATGTATTCCTGAACACATTTTGAGGCTATAATTTCATATGAACTTTTCTGGATTCGGCTTAGTTTAAGGAAGTCACTGAAAAATGCCTACACGATTAAAATTCTTACACTAGTAGTTTTCATCTCGACATACACACTGATTAAAGTTAGAGAAAATGACGAAAAAGTTTCAGAAAAATGTTCAACAAAAAAAAAAATATCAAAAACCCTGAAAAAAAAATTCTTTCCCTACAATTTATTACTGGTCATGTACAAAAAAAAACGAAATATCAAAAAACGGAATAACCAAAAAAATTTTTTTTTTGTTCGATAATGACATATGACACATCATTTTTTTTACTTCTTTTGTTATCAAAAATGCATTGGTAAAGTCTGTCGGTATACTCCTTCCCACCCTGTATAAGGGTTCCGTTTTTGCCATTTTGGATACGGAACCCTAAAAACAGCCATCGTGAGCTGTTTTTTTATTCCCAAAGTAACAAAATTTTAGTAATTTTCTTTAGTACCAGTGACTTTGCGCCTCTGATTTAGACCTCAATCGCAGTTCCTATTTTATGTTCAGATATATCCATGAATCTGACGGCTGTTTGGACTTCACGCCTAGGTATAACGCCGCCTGATGGCAGATAAAATATTGAAAGCCCTCATTAACACTATATGGCCGAGGGGTACAGGCATCGGCCGCGAAAGCTGAGTACGTGGGTTCGATCCCCACCTCGGACATAGGTGATCATGGTCGTTTTTCTTTGGTATATGACATCTAATATTTATAATTTATATAGTATTAAGTAGTGTGACTACTGGAGAAAAATTAAAAGTACAAATCAAAATATTTAGTTAATAAATAATTTGATTTGTACTTTCGCAATATGTTCCCTCATTAACACATTGAGCGCGGGGAACTCCCGAGGGGAGTTCTCTGTGGGAGGTCCATTTTCACTACAAAGCGGAAAAATCACGAGATCGGCTACGAGCGTAGCGCGTAGCACTCGTCCGTAATGAAAGTGTTAAGTTCCGTTTTCGTTAAAAAATTAGTGATAATCGTGAAAGCTTAAAATAAATATATTAGTTAAAGAAGTTCTGGAGCGAAATTCATAACATTGATATTCTGCTGGGATAATGTATTGGGACGACCAGAAGTTTTTGTCTTAAGTGCTTCGTCCAGTTCTTTTCCAACGTCTATATCGGGTTCTGTCGAGCCCTCCAGATATGTTTTTCTAAGATGGTCTCTCCTTTCATCGATAAATTTGCGGCGAAATTTGTCCATCACAGATAGCGGTATTAGCATCCCGCCTGCCGCTTGACAGGTCTCGCCAATTTCGATTCTCGAAACGTTCCTTATTTTGTCTTGAGTCATAATTTCACTATCATATTTACTCAGCTCGTCCATAAAAAGATACAATTCTTGACCCATCCTCTGCAGGTTAGTTAAATTTCGTAAGAGCTGTAAAAGAAAAAACGTAGATATTTTTACTGACTGTTACCTACAATATACAGTACGTAATCATACTAAAACTATTCCTTCAAACTGCTTGATTCCCAAATCCTCACAGTATTCACTTGTATGTGTTAGATATTTTTAAATTTATCATTGTGTTAATATTTTAAAATCTCTCTTTTTTTAATGTCGTATTAACATACTAAGAATATCAGAAGAGGTTACGTTACTTTGATAGATTAGAGAATGACATTAAGGTGATGTTTGCTTTACCTAAGACGGGACTGTTATAAGATCAACATAGAAACATTAGTTTCCGGCAAAACCGTGATCCATCATTGGTTAATAAAGTTTTGTTATGATGTAACCATAGCGACGTCAGCATCCATGCAACTACAATCGGTCATTGGCTTGTTAGCCTCTGTTGAGCTTTGTTATAATCTTACCATAGCAACCTCCGCATCATTGTGGAACAGAGTTCGGCAAAACTCGTTAATAACGAATCAAGCTTTGTTATAATGTAACCACAGCAACATCAGCATCCGTTCTACTTGCGGGAATGGTAATTGGGTAACCGAGCTTTGTTATAATATTACCATAGCAATGCAACATCCGCGTGATTGGTGAACAGAGTTCGGCAAAATTCATTAATAAGTTGAATTTGATCTTGACTTGACGGACCGGATGACAAATGATAAAATTGTAAACAAATAGCACAGGATGTGTAAGAATCATGAAATAATAAATTTTTATAATTTGGTATTTAATCATAAACAGTAAAAAGCGTTACTATTTCAATAATTTATATACCACAACATTACTTTACTCCTAGGTATACCCGAGTTTGAATAAATGGTTTTAGTAAGTTTATCTACCCAAATATCATAAACAGTCCATGATGCGTTCAAAAACCGCACATTATGACCACCATAAAAATAGACTGACTTGTTAGAATAAATTTCTTATCTGTGAAAGTGTTATTATAATTAAATAATATTATCGTTTTCGATAATATTATTTCATTCAAATTTCGAACATCTTTGAAAAACAAAGAAATTTGCTTAGGCCTCTATTCTAATATCACTCGAGATGACGTTTTGTTCGAAATTAAGTGTCAATTCCGAACAAAATTGACAATAGGCATGATGACTGGCAAGTCAAATCAGCATCTTTTTTCGAACTGTCAAAACGATCCCCGCTATGGAATAGTATGGAATTTTATATGAAATACTCAAAAGTGACGTCACGTTTGAGTACTGCCAAATGACCTACTCTTTTAAGTTCTTTTCAATTTATTAAATAGAAGTTCTGTACAAAAATTACTGCAATCTACATCTTAGTAATAATTTCTTTGTGTATTATGTCGTGCATAATATTAAATAATTTATTTTAACTACAGTCATCATCCCTATTGTCGTACGTAAGTAAGATTTCGAATGATATGATAGTTGGGGTTGACTCTAGATTGTCTCTGAATTAAAAAAAACAATGACAGCTGCCAGAGAATTTTTCATTACCGCCAATACCGCCATTAGTTTGTTTTGTTGGAAAAAAGATTTAAATTGTGGAATTTTAAATAAGACTGTAAATAATTATTATTGTTCCAAATAAATTTCTGCATTTTCGCATTTCTATTCTGTTTTATTTTATTAATAATTACTTTTAGTGGCCAAGAAAAATTATGCAATACCGGTCATAATTTGCGGTTACTGAACGCATCATGGAAGCTTATGATATGTGAGTAGATAAAGTAGTGTATGCAACTGTACATAATTAGGCATTAAAACACTCGTGTGATGCTATTATGAAACGAGCCGAAGGGAGCCCACACTCGAGTTTTAATGCCCTTCATTATGTACAGTTACGTTACATAAACTACCATTACATATTGTATACAAAGTGCGAAATAAATGAAATTCGAAACGAATGTCGATTTATAAATTAAAAGACAGCCGAAGGGAGTACAGTGACAGTGCGACTTTTTTCAGTAGAGATGGTCCTCCGAAGTTAAGCACTTCTTGCACTAGTGAGTAAAAAAAGCACCACTGATAATAATTTTAAAGAAAAAAACCATCTAAAGGCGAGTCGGATCCGCACCTAAAGTGTCCTGTAGCAGGAAATATAAAAAAATAAATTTAAAAGCACGGCTGAGGTTTGAGGTGGGATATGTGTTCAACTGCGGTATGGACAATGGGCTAGGCTATTCACCTTTAAATGCAATATCACAGTTTCGTCTTCTTTTAGAGTTTTGAAAAGGAATTGTGCCAAAGGTGATAGTTTAAATTGTTATTAAATATATGTTTAATTAAATTGGTATAGGAACCCCATTTGGGGATACAGGCGCACGTCTTGAATTTAAAGGAAATATTTAAAAAAAACACGATATAGGTAGGTATGTATAATATGTATATAAGGTCCTAATTTATTAGATGCAGATATTTTAACACATGATACTGTACATTAAAATAATTAACTTTAAATATAAATTAAGAAATCTTTTCATGTAACTTTTTTGATTTCATTTTCCTAACAAAAATAAATTATTATAATTTCGTCAAGAAAAAATCATCATGTGCATTATCACATGTCACAATAACACTCTGTCTGTCATGTCATCAAACGACACAATCCAACGGAAAATAACATGACATTGACAAGCAACTATTTAATTTATCGGCCAGTTCCAGTTAAGTGGTACGTAAAAGAGGTACTAGAATCTGTTCAAAGAGTTTTCATTTAATAATCACATTAACAGGGTGTTTTTACGTAGCAAATTTGTTTTTCCATTTTCTCCAAAAAAACATCGTAAAAGCTATAATGTTTCACGGTTTAATATACTCCAGAGACCGAGTACTATCAGCTGTAAAAATATCTGCATCTAATAAATTAGGACCTTATATTCTTGTGTCATGACAAGTTCATATATTTATAGGATTGACAGTACCTGAACATATCCTCAGGAAAAAAATCTAAACAATATCCAATGATCTTCGAATCTGTCCTAGTAACAGTTATAAATACACATACCTAGTATGATTTTGGATTGCATTTTTTCAGAATTTCAGAATTCCGATTTAGAATTATTATCAGAACCCAAATTAAATTAAAACTGTCAACCTTGGAGCCGTAGGTACTTACTCAAATTCTGTCCTACTCTGAACTTGGTTTCAAAAGAAAGTGATTGAATATTTTAAGTCGTATGTCGATATTGTTTTATTCATATTCACATATCATATACATACCTATGGTGAATCTGACCTCTACAGAGTCGGGCTTACTCAGATTCTGCCCTAAAACGAAACTGTTTCAATCTCAATACTAATCTCCCCTGATGGCCCGCATAAATGCTCAAGGCGCATTTAAAATAATAATTGGTACGTAGCATTTTTAGTAACTTCGAATCCGATTTTTAACTTCCGCAGAAACGACGTTTTGTTGTATAACCATCTGTTTATTTCCTTTTTTGTAAAAAGTTTCGCATGTTATGTAATTTATTTTTACGAAAAGCTGTACCCAATGGCTCATATTAGGTGAAATTTGATTATGCAAGATTTTTCACAGAAGGTACTTTTGTTAAGTACTAACTATTATATTATTTAACTCTGTTATTATGAGCAACTAGCTTCAAATTGAGGAAAAGTACAAAACGATTTAAAAGGCCCTTTAAAAATTAATTATTTTACTCAACATTGTATTTAACCCTAATATATTATAATTGTATATTAATGATATCTTACCTCCGATGGGGTCCAATGTTTACTTTTCACGCTTGTTCGCAGATACACCATTATCATTTGTGCAAATTTCGTGCGCATAAAAAAAACTTTTTCTCCGATGCCGAAACTTTTATATTTCCCAAGGTCGGATTTTAATTTCCACACTGTGTCAGCCTTACGTGTTAGATCGTAGACTAAAGTTTTCCCCAGAGACATTACCAAATCTTTTTCCCCCTGCGTACCATACCATGTATGGTGCTCTTCCAAAAAAACTGCAAACAAAACATTCTCTATTTCCAGTAATGCAGTAAAAGCAGTAAATCATTCAGTTTCCAATAATTACAATTTTTAAATTTTTTTTATGGTTCCGTAGTAAACAAGGAACCCTTACAGTTTCGCCATGTCCGCAGCATAGCTCAGTAGCCGTTAAAAGTACTATAAATTTGTAATTTGGTACAAGTAAACATAGATGTTATGCATGCCAATAACAAAGTGGTAGAATTATATAAAAAAAATGTTTGGGTTCCCTCCCTTACACGTAAAGTGGGGATGATTTTTTTTATTTTGCTGTAATCATGTAGTGTGGGGGATGAATGCTTTAACAAGAATAAAGGTCTCAACAGAAAGTGTTTTAAAGCCAACATTTTCGGAGATATCTTGTCAAAATAAAATGTTTTTCTCTCTCCTCTAACTTTTGATCCTTACCTTGGGTCCAAAAAATATAAAACTAAATCATGAATAGTGCCTATAGTATACTTTAAAATAAAACTATTTTTTCATAATCGGTCCAGCCGTTTTTTAATAACTACGGAACCCTACAGCCCTACACAGAAAATGGCCCGACATACTATTGGCCAGAATTTTTGAATTATAGATGCTAGTTTTATACAAATAATTTTATATGCTGTAAAGATGCAGAAACCGATGTTCACTTTTTTCTAAACCTACATGATAAAATCGACAGCAATAAATGATTAATATAGGCT
>JALPQI010011580.1:0-40267 GCA_025490895.1 Thaumatotibia leucotreta | reverse complement strand
AAAATCAAAGGAGCTAACTAAAATTACAATCGTACGAAACGCCGTTTAGATCGAAAATAATGTATAGGAGTTTACGAAAAGGCTAGTGTTGGGTTCGTCAATTGATTGTCAAAACTCACTAAGTACTTACTTGGAATAAAGCTCGTATCTCAATTCTGTTGGTACTGACATACGTGGTTGCTAAGCGACAGTTTTTATAGTGAGTTTAGGTTTATATTTTTTATCATTTCGATTGGGGAGGAATACGAAAAGTTTGCATTGTTGAGCGGTTTATGAGTGTTGTCTGTTATTGTTGTCAAGAAATAAAAGACTTGCTAGTGTGTTGTGTTCGCACAAAATTATGGTAATCACTTATTATGTTGCGCATAATAAGTAATTACCATAATTTTGTGCTTAGCACACTAGAAGAAAATTAAGAGATGTTAGGAAAGAAAGCATCATAAGTCATAAGGGATCATCCATTAATTACGTCACACCAATTTCATGATTTTTTGACCCCTCCCTCCCCCTTGTCACACTTCGTCACAATTAACTACACCCTCCCCCCTTAGTGTGACGTCACATTTACATAGATCTTTAGTTTAGGAAGGTAAAAATTACAACATCACTTTGAAACTAGCTTTTTATTAGGATTCCTTAAAATGATTTATAAAATTCAGGAAGAGAAAATTAACAGTAATAAAAAAAATACTAAAAACTTATTCTTCCTCCGTCCAAGGATTTTGGATCCACTCTTTCATGTTCATGAATTCATGTATGTGAGGATTGTGAGGTCACAAACACGGGACTCCTCCCTCCCCCTGTCACGATATGTCACAATTTGTGGACCCCCTCCCTCCCCCTTGAGGTGTGACGTAATTAATGGATGATCCCTAACTTACAGTATACACTCATCTCGATCATGTTGTCATAACTCTTGTCTGTTCTCTGCTAGCTTCATAGTCAAATTACTTCATAAATCTTCATACAACAGGCTACCTTTACTTATTCTCATAATTTATTGATTGACCTAAAACATACTGCATTACATGCAATGTTTCTTTTCCATCTCAGAGCTTGTACCGGTAGTAATTTTGAGAATGAAATTGGTAACGATATATAAACGGTTTTATGATCATATTTATGCTCATTACAACTTCACTACATTACTATTTGTTATCAATAAATAAAGATCAAAACTAACAAAACTCATTCGAATATATTTCTTATCTTGCGGAGAATCTTCAATGGACAGTGAGGTATCATTCTATTAAAAGCAATAAAACAATAATTCGCAGTGCATCATACTACGGCGAGTAAGTATCATAAATGCATCGTTTAATGGTTTAGTTATTGACTTTTTATTGTTATTAGCGTTTATTATTTTAGGTCGAAGATAGTTCTTGTTGTTCTAATTATTTGATGGAATTCCTCAACCCTTTTTCACCAAATATTCTTGGAAAAAAGTCAATTATTATCCATTTAACATGGCATTACTCAAAGGGTAGAATAATGAAAGGTGTCCACACTGCTGGTTAATTACTAGTTTGAGATTAAAGCTGGTCTTTATATATATTTCCTTATGATAATTTTGGGCATTTGTATAAAGGAATTATTTATAATGGCCTCATGAAATACGTAAACCAACATAAATAAAGATTTTACTAACGCTTAAAATTTGGTCATCGTTTTGTATAAAACATATACCTAACTGTGTATCAACGAATATTAATTTAAATATTAGTTTAAAATATGTACTGGTATATTTTTTCATTCATTGTCACCTTTCCCCGTATGATACTGTCATCCATAATTGTAAAGCCGGAGTTACACCATTCTATCATATCTCAAAGAGTGGAATTTATGTAACTCGAGCCTTACAATCAATCCGATGCATCATCTACATATTCATTGCTAAATAATGCTTTAATCAATTCAATAAAACTAAAATGTGAATATCATCATTATCATATTTCATGTCATATTGCTTACAATGTTTCACTTCGTTTAAATATATTTTTCATAATCCGTTCGCCCCCGGTGCCTACTGTTTCACTAAGTGCTAATATTTTGCCGATCGAAATTATATCATAGCTCCTATGCCAGTGATACGCATTTGTGACCGAATCGATTGTAATATTAATAATGCCACTGGCCTAGGAGTAAGAACTTGATTTATGCTTAATAGCATAGGAATAAGGCTATATGATCACGTATGTGTGTCATTGGCATCAGAGGCAGATTTTGGGGATCACAGAAGTTGTCACCGGGGAAGAACTTGTGAAATAAATTGAAGTCACAAACAAAACAGAAATTTCCCTTAAATATATAATAAAGTATTATTTTTCAATGAATTAATGAATGTCCCTTTTGTAGAGTAAGATAAACAAAGGAATGTAACCTTGCACTTATCTGTCACGTCATAGCCGCATCCATCGAGCCACATATTTAGCATGGAATGTTGAATGGAAATGCCGTAATAGACCCACTGTTATCCCCGTACTAGCACTGGGTATTCGTACAGAAACCTATTTGGCAAACATTCGACTAAAGAAAACAATCATTGGGCACAAACATTTGATCAAACATACATTTCATACATCGAACAGCATATAAATTGTATCAAGAGACATGCTTGGAGTCGAAAGTCATGAATCATATCAACATCGACATCCATTATAAATAGTTTAAATTTAATATAGGTACATAATATAAAAAATCATATTAATTGACAAGTGAGCTTTGTGTGCTGTTATTAACTACTGTGCTTTATCATGTTTTATCTCTAACACGGCCATAAGCTTATACAGCTCAGGTTTTATAGCACCTTCAAGGAGTTTTTACGCTATTAATGCTTGAAATCCATCAAAGCGAATCCAAACTAGGCGTGTTCAGAATAAGGCCGTCGACCGCTCTGCCCGTGCGGTGTGCGAGCTAGACAGCTCTACATACATGCATAGCGCTGGCTCGCTCGCACGGCGTCGCATCCAGATTCGGATCTATGTGCCAAGCCTACGCTTATGACGCTGTTCACACACGATAACCACACACAGGGCTCGCTTACTATATACAAATGGGTGGCAGTACTAACCTAGTCTGTGTCGCGGCGCGCGCTGCAGGTGGCCGGCGCCCCCCCTCCCCCTCCCGCTCCCCCCTCCTCCCCGCCGCCGCACCCGCACCGCCACCACCACGGCGAGTCACCAGCCACCACCGACACGTTTCAGACCGAGGCGCCGACTACGATTGCCCCCCCGCCCGACCCCCCCACTGCCCCCCACCGACCCTCCCACATTACCCCCCTCCCCGCAGCCCCCCACCCCCGTCACATCTACCGAAGGGACCACGCGCGCCGAGGAAACTCCCGAGCCTGCCACTACTAATACATATACTACGGAGGTTTGTCGTAACCCAGCTGCCGCATCTGTGTTCGCATGGCATGGTGTGATGTCGTTTTCAGTTGGGTGACTGCACGAGTGATGGAAGACCCAATGCTTCGAGTTCTTATTTTCACCGTTTCGTTACGGGTGACACGACAGGCGTGTCATAAATTATTTTCGAATATTTCAATCAATTTGTTATAGAAATAGTGTTGTGTTGGAAAATTAAAATGTCCATCACTAGTGCCTCTGCTCATTTTACGTCACTGCGAATATGGCATACTGATGCCTTATTTCGCCAGCTGAAATACTTGACATCACACTGTTTTTTAGCATGATTAGTTGATTGTTACGGTGTGTGCAGTAAGTTTAAACCCTTAGCATTAGTACACTTTTAGATTTAATACGTATATCAAATTATTTTTAATTATTTAAGTCTAAAGCTATGTTGATTATGTTCATTAGTAAAGTCTATTATTTTGTTATTCGATAGTGCTTAGTATAGTAGGTAGTACAAACTTAGAAACCACAGACTGGATTTTTTGTAGATTATGCTAGTTTTCAATTTAAGTATTCCTTTATTTCTGTCAATCAGCTTTAACAATATTTCTCTTGACGGATAAATAGCCACTAAATTAGCAAGAAATTTAAACGCACCGGCATGAAGTTTTAGTAGAATGCCCTTGCAAATGGCTTCGTGAGTTGTAAACTACACATCCAAAAAATACCTATCACTAAATTACAATTACATTTTTCAGTCGGAACCTAAGGTCAAAATCACCCCATACGGCGGCGACACAGCTTCAGAATCCAATATTATCAGCTACTCAGCAGCACCCTCGGAAACGCCAAGAGGATTCGACCACGACCGCGTAATCATAGTACCTGATACTGACCCCACAACCACTGAAGCCGAAACGGTATGTCTGTCTATCAATCTACATAACCACCTAACATTTCACGGTAGACTAATTTTGAAGAGTGGAACTGGTGTTAATTTTAACACTTAGTATGGTGTACATTTTTGCCTCACGGTTTCCATTTCCATCGTGTAAATTAATATGTAAATATAACTGACTAATATGATGACGTAGAAACAACGATAAATCGATTATCAATATGAAATGAAATAAAATGTATTTATGACAAGCACAGTATACATATACAAGGACATAATTTACAAATAAATACATAACGACAGTTTGTCATAAAAGGATCACAACTCGGCATGTAGCTTGCAAACCCAGCGCTGTATTACACAAAAGATCCCAATGGGTCGAAGTGTATCCGTAAGGGCCCCACCAATAAGATAAGAAGAACCCAGCGCTGTTCTTCAGTTGTGACCTAGGTGTGAACACTGGCCGACGAGGCGGCCACGCTAGCGTATTAAATATAAAGTTTTCATTCACTGTAATTTACCTATATATCAACTTTTACAAAACAAATGAGGAGTGTTTTTTCAAAAGGGCTTATTTCCAGTTTGAAGTTGGGAAATCGATATTCTTTCTGTGTTTTTGATGTAGTACTTAAGTAAATTGATATAAATGTTATGCCGCTAAATATATTGCTTTATCAACTTAATTAAAGTTAATATACCATAAACGTTCAGAATTAAGCTGTTTTGATGCGAAACTTTTAGAATTAAGCCTTTTTGTTGCGGCTCTGTGAGCTTATCCAATAATACACAAGCTGTTTTTCAAGGAAATTTTACAGACCCTTCATTTACACAAAAAGTACATAATAAGAAGTTACAATACACTTCTAAAAGTTCATGTGTTTTTCTTAGTATAAGGGAGAAATAGGCCCTTTTGATACGGACTTTGATATTTTAACATTTTGGAGGACAAGAAGAGGCTTATTAGAACTTGAAATTCAAAACATATATGTATTTTTCTACTTAAAGCAAAACTACATTCATAGTTAAAAAAAGTTGAAAGTGGAAATAAGTCCTTTTGAAAAGACACTCCTCAAATGTTAATAAGCACCTTTTTCAAACACAACTACTAGTTGGACAAAATTCTCTACCTGGGTTAGGTTAGATCAGACCGTCACTAACTTGACTCGCAAATACTTGTGCTTACTGCCATTGATTTACAATCACAGAACCACAAGCACAAGTGTAATGTGACAGTATCTCGCGACCGAGTTAGGCTACCCGTCACTGTTTAATTAATAGAGTTAGTTAGTGACCGGCTGTCAATCTCGCTAGCGAAGTATTGTCTCGTCACTCTTGTGTCACACGCATAAAAAACCATTAGGATACCTTCCACCAAAGGGGCTTTGTGCCTTTTTGGTACGGAATCAAATACTATTTTACTTACGGTATACCTGGATTGTCCTTTATAAATTCGTTGTTCCTACGTCCACCCTTCACGGCACATCGTGTGAGAATCGCATGGCACTTTCAGCAAACAGTAATAATTCGCGCGTCCAACGAGCCTTCTACATCACCATCACCGACGCCCGAGGCCACGGCACCCACAACCACCTCCACAACCACGTCTACAACAACAACAACAACTACAACAACAACAACAACGACGACGACTACAGAGGCGCCAACTACGTCGTCGACTACTTTGACAACTACGCCGACGACAACGCCGGTGACGGTGCCTGAGACTGAAATTACGGAAGTTACGAAAGAGGTTTGTATACGAAAATCTTGGTCACATTGAAAATATTGCTTAGACACACTCGAAACATTTAAAAACAACGACGACAACTGAGGCGCTGATTACGTTGTCAATGACATTACGAAGGCAATCTAAAGGGCGTCGAATCTACTGTAGATTTTCATCCAGATTTAGCATCCAATCTTATAAATAAGCCTCGTGATATCTTGAACATCCTGGAAAATTTGGAGTTTACTAAAGTTAGCAATGAAAACTGACCAATTGTTTGGAATACCCACAATCCGCAGTATATTCGTAAGTACGTTGTAGTATAGAGGGGTTATGGTGTGCACTGAAACTGAAAAAGGATTGTACACTTGTACAGTTGCAATCGAAATGGTAATGGTCTACTTTATTGAGTGAATGCGTTTGTGAAAACGGGAGAACATTAACATGGTATTTTTTTAATCATTTGGGCGCATTTTCGATCTTAATCAATTAACACTAACTTCTTCAAAATTTCAAATTCAGTCGCTCTTTTATGCAGTACGAAATTGTCGTCTAAGAACCCCGTCAAATTAATGTGTTGCTCATTTCTACACTTTCTACTTTAATTTTTCAGGATAGGTAGTTCCACGAGAACTGAGGTCACGCACACAACAATGTTGAGGTTATGCACACAACAATATGTTGTTGTGTGCGTGACCTCAACATTCGCGCAACTACCTATACCAATAGGCATAGATACAAAATACTTTTTTTCTTTTTGTAAGTTCTCAGCTGTAACCATCGTTGGCCAAAATCGTTCAGATCAAATTAGCTTCTGAAGGTACTATCATTTGCGACGATGTTTTATCCTAACTGCACCTTGAAAAGTGCTATAATATATTGTACTACGTTTCAGGAGTCTGTGACACCGTCAGAACGATCTAGCACGATTGTGGGGCGAACCACTGAGACAGTGACGTTCCCTATACCAGTGACAAAGAGACCGCCCTCGCTCAAGCACCATATGAAGAAGGTTGCCACTGCTGCTGGAAAAGCGTTTAGGTATTTTATCACTTTTTTTCTCACAATTTACATGTAATGGTATTATTTTGTTCGCCTTTTTCATGGGCTTGTAGGTCCCGGTATTTTGATGCACTTGCATAGGGATATGATATACTGTACAGGGAAATTCACTAAAGCTGACACAAATGGATTAAATAGGTGACAGAAATGATCTATGTGTGGATGTCAAAATTACATTAGGTAGATACAGGTTGGTAGAGGACGGCCGCATACACACAATGATAGATGTCATTCATTTAATTCATTCCATTCGTGTCAGCATTAGTGAATTTTCCTTTATCCAAGACGTAGAAGCCCTTTGGGGAAATTTACTGTATTGTACTATATTATTATTGTAACGAATGAGAGGACAGACAATACCGTATGAGCGACACAGCTATAGGTAGTGTTTTCATTTTATGGATTATTTACAAGCTACTAGAAAAAAGACACTTTCGTTATTTGATTACTGAATAAGAAATGTTTCAGTATAAGTTAGTTTTGTTAAAAAATGCCTATTATAATACATATATCAACTTTTAGGACAAGAAATGCTTGGAATTTAAGGCTTATACAATTATTGGCCTGTTTCACCATCCTGGAATAAAATATATCTGTCAGATAAATGTTAGCAGTACTATTCTTTTATATGCCTGGGGAAAACTGTAGTGATCATTTTATCTGACAGATCTTTTCCTAGGATTGTGAAATAGGCCGTCTTTTTGTAATGTTCTCCAAACATTACAAAAAGACGAATGGCATATAGAACATTGTTTGATTTTTCAAAAGCAACACTGTAGGTAGGATCATTTTATAAAAACAATTAGAATAACATTTTTAATTATCTAGTTATATTTTTGTCATTTAGTTACCGATTTCTAAGAATGAACTTTTGACAGTTATGGATCAATCCTTATTAATACTATAATAATATACGGGTAAGACGCACCATTTTTCGGATAGTCTTAACGTCATATCGTCCATTAAATACAAAAGCGACACAAGTCAAAAAATTACTTTTTACAGGGGAGCTGTTTAAAGATTTTGTATTCGTTTTTTGTTCACAAAATTTTTTTACAGCATTAATGTTACATGTGTTATATATCAATTTGTAGGCATTTCAACCCTCTTTTGACGTGTTTAGTTATTAGAAAGTAATATGTGCTGTGCAAACTTTTATGAGCGTATACGTCCGTTTTGCATAAAAACATAACACGAACTCTTGATATTTTTTTATCAATCAAAGGCCACAAATACAAAAAAATAAGCATTTATTTAATTTAAAGCATACATAAAATCATGTTTGAAACATAGAAATACTATTTTTTAACAAAACTGAACCAAACAAAACTTTTTCTTACTATTTCTTTACTTACATATTGTCAGAACATGTTTATAAGTACCGTAAACCGGGGTTACTTTGATTAATTTTGAACTTTGGTTACATATTTTGATGAATTTAAAGGACGTACTTACTAATTTAAAATTCATATATAATTATCGGTTTTCTTTAAGAATCAACCTGCTATATAAAAAACAAGTGGTACCTTTAGTTAATAAATATAAAATAAATACAACGCGATCAAAGTTATATTGTTGACAATGGAATTACTTTGATACCACTTATTTTTACTACAAACCGAAAATAGCCCACTTAAAAGCCTGAAATAATAAAAATCGGTTAAGTACATTTCTAGTGATTTGTTTTTTCTTTGTGTATTGTATTTGTGGGGTGGTTACTGTGATCCCATACTAAATGATCCAAGTTGATATGTTTTGACGGTTTACTTGTTTTTTCATTAAAATTGATGCAAGAACTTAACTTTCGTCGATTCAAAAGTATATCTTTCAATATTTAATTGCAGAGATAATAAGTCTTTCCTAATTAATAATCTACTCGTACTTATAATTAGTAATATTGTAAAAAAAACTATTTATTTTTCTAGACGACATGACAGTTTAGCGCTAGTACTTGGGTACTATGTAGTGAAGCAATAGGCATGATGACTGTCAAGTCAAATCAACATCTTTTTTCGATTTTTTTAAGATTAACATAAAATACACAAAACTGACGTCAGGTTTGTATACTAAACTTATATTAAATATAAGTTCTGTACAATAATGATTGCAGTCTATATTTTAGTAATAATTCATTCGTGTATGACGCCGTGTATAATGTGTAATAATTTATTTTAAATACAGTCATCATCCCTATGTTGGCATTGCCAAAAGTGAAAAAATAAATACTAATAAGTTTTTAGATTCGTTAAAACATACAACGGGGTTAGATCTATGTTTGTTTTACTTGTATTGTATACAAATAATATGTAGGAAAGTATGACAAACACTTAATAATTCGAAGTTTATGCTGCCATTATTGTTTCTTCGTAGTCGCGATTATAGGTATACAAAATTCACAGTCATCTTTTCCAAACAATCTCTAATATACTTTTAAGTAAAACGAACAATATTACAAATGTATTGTATTTTTTAAGATTTCATGCAAAAGAAACACAATTATTCAATCTGGCACATTTATGGATTTTAATATTATGCTGAATTAAAAACGGTTACTTGTAAATGCAACAATGTTTTTTGAAACGTACTGTTGTAGTGTACATTTTAGAATCGTAACTCCCATATTCCGTATTGCGGCTCCTTTCATTATAAAGAAATCTAACCCATATATATTTATTTTATTCAAAACAGCAGCATGTACAAATATGGCTCCTGTGATTGATGCACTCGAATATACTTTTAATTCAAAAAGGTTGCAAATCCAAATACGGCAGTTTCGATTTATGAAAAATCCAATTTAAGAGGATATTTTAAAATGAAAACTACCACATTCCGTTTTGCGACTCCTTTTTATATAAAGAAACATAATATTTACGTATTTATTTTATTCAAAACGGTCACATCTACAAATATGGCACATTTGCTTATATATTTCTTAACGTAATCACTCCTTTTTTCGTTTTATGGCACTTTTTCACAAAAATGTCGTGCATTTTGGTCGACGGTCGAGTCGCAACTGACAAAATGGCGGTTTAGCACTGAAGTTAGTCTCGAAAGAGTGATAGTGCAAAAAGGGCACCTGCGTAATTTTGATACTTTCTAACGTCAAATCGACAGGTGTCTTAGTGCCACGTAAAATATAAGTGTTAATAATGTCGGTTTTGCAATAAAATCATTTTTCATGATTTTTGAGTTGTGTCGCTTTTGTATTTAATGGACGATATATGTAAGGCTCATTTCTAAACTGTCATATGTTCATTCTTAGAAGTCGGCAAATATAATTGCATTTGCCACCGATACTTAGCTAAAATAATTAGGAGGCTTTTACCAATAATATTAAATAACATAAGTAATGGAAATATTAAATGTATTATCCAGATACGTGATCCCAGCCAACCTGTTCACGGACCCCGAAGACGACAACAACTTGACGTACTCCATGTATATGAAGGAGGGTACGAAGCTCAGCAAGAACTCTTGGATTCAGTTCCTGCCTTCCAAGCTGGAGGTTTATGCTTTGTAAGTGATTTTAACACAATTTCCAAAGGATCTTACGTATTTTTGTTATGGTTTAAATGTAGTGGAAATTGATATAGTTGTTTAAGTTACTTTTAGGATGTAAAACGTTTACTTAAAATCTGATCCTGATTTGACAACAAATCTTTACAAGCGCTCTACAAAATTGTATAAATAATATGTACATCATTTTGTACAAAACGATTTAGGAGGATACATAAGTTTGTTTAGAGCTGGGTGCTTAGACAAGTTGCCAGTCGCTGGCGCTTAATCGTCAATCGTAAACGAAAGGCAGCTAACTGTCTTTGTCGCACTAATATAAAAGAGTGACAGAGAGGGAAAACTACGATATGGTACTAAGCGTTAGCGATTGGCAACTTGGCTAAACATCCTGATCTGATTTTTTTTTCTTTTGTTAAAGCGCCTAGCCTTTTAAGAGATTGCCTTGATACCTGAGAAATTGTTTTTGTCCTTTAAGATCGAGTGGCCGAGGGGTTTAGGCACAGATCTGCATATACATGGATAGTGCATAATCCTTTCCCTTCACTGAAATGTCCGAATTCATATTGCTATGACAATTAACGTCAATATCTATTCCACTGAAGCTAATTGAGACATAATAGTACATTACGACACAAGTGCGAAAAACATGAAATTCGAAACGAATGGCGATGTTTCTAAAACACGACCGATAGGGAGTGTTTTAAATCGACACGAGTTACGAATTTCGTTTTTGCACGTGTCTCGTACGACGTTTTTTGGTACAGGTGGCCCTCCGAAGTTTTGGACTTGACGTTAAATGACCCACTTCTCGCACTAGAGCCTAAAAAGTACACCATTTGTACTAAAAAAGATGATTTCAGACGTTTCCGAAGGGAAAAGATTTTCACTACATCTGTAAGTCAGTGTTGGTTAATTTAGTTGACGAGTTTCGTTGTTTTCAAACATTATGTGTATAATTTCAGGCCTTTAGAAGCGCACGTGTCTCGCTGGAACTTCGTGATTGAGGCCCAAGACAGCGAAGGCCGGACAGCCCAGGGACCCCTCGATATCACCGTTCAACAGGTACGGAACATAAAAATTGACGTGGACCGACTGGGACACCACGGACTAAGTTGTCAAAAAAGCGCAGGCCGTATTTCCAGACATGCGACGCTTAACGACATAATCCGCAGGTCTCTTGCCACGATCAACGTACCTGCTCTTCTTGAGCCTACTGGTATTATTAGGGATGATGGTAAGAGACGTGATGGTGTGTCTTTGGTTCCTTGGAGCTTGGGACGGATGTTGGTATGGGATGCTACTTGCGTAGATACCCTGGCACCGTCCCATCTTCAACGAACTACGTTTAAGGCAGCCGCTGCGGCTGTAAATGCCGAATTTTTAAAACGTAATAAATATAAGGGCCTCGGCAAAGAGTACGATTTTGTACCGTTTGGCGTAGAAACTTTAGGTTCTTGGGGCCCCAGCGCACGCAAATTGTTTGCTGAGATCGCGAAACGTCTGGTTGATGTAACTAGAGACCGAAGAGCTGGCGACTTCCTCGCACAACGCATCAGTATTGCGATACAGCGAGGAAATGCCGCCAGCATCCTCGGTACAATGCCACAAGGGCCAATCTTAGATATAGGTTAGGTTAAGTAGATTAGTTAGATTTAATCTATGTACATAAATATTGTAGTTTTGAAAATAAATATATTTATAAATAAAAATTGTCTTACAAAAATAAATATTTTTTCATAATAAATCACCAAGTAGTATAATACTGGGTGATATTTGCTCATGCTGAGCAACTATCACTATGAAGACGACCAAGAAATCGAGAAAAATAAATTCGTAATTTTGAGTTAATTGAGCCTTAATAGAGTATCAATTTTGTATAATAAATTACTTATTTTACTCTTTCAAATTTAAAGTGGGTGTGAAAGAGAAAAACAGAAGGAAAAAGGAACTTTTATGATTTTAACGCCGCATTTGAACTCAGTCAATTATATCAAGCTCGTGGAGACGCGAAAGAAAGCATGAAAGATATAATAGTACTTTGACATTCACAATAAAAAACAGTACTGTCAGTGTAAAAGCCCACAAATTAGTGGTCAGCCATAAATGCCATGTTTCTTTACTTGCCGCATTGACTGTGACAGTTTGTTCTAACTATTAACATTTCTTTCAGCACAAAGCCGCCCGGACGATCAACCACCAATTCGTAATGCACTTCAAACTGAATAAAACTTTCACCTACGACCTGGACTGGCAGATTCGCGCACTGGAAGGCATCGTCAACCTACTGGCTACAGACATGCATCACATTACTGTGCTCAATGTATCGCAGAGCGGCGATATGTGCGAATTTGTGTGGACCAATGATACATTGCCTAAGGAGACCGCTTGCCCTATGGATGACATCAAGAGACTGATGCAGGTAAATATAAAAAATAGATATTAAGCGTTAGAGACATTGTCAGCCTACTAGAAAAAGGCTACTGCCGGTAAAATTGAAGCCAGTTACGTTAAGCAAATTCGCGCATTAGAGAGGCGTCGGCAACCTACTGGCTACAGACATGCACCACATTACTATGCTCAATGTATCTTAGAGCGGCGATATGTACGAATTTGTGTGGACACTGTCTAATACAATACACTGTTGTAATTATACACTGTCTGAGGTGAGATTCAGTAAGAATACATTATGTAATGTATTCTTACTGCCGTCACCACACGGCTTTCTCCAATATCTCATCATTGATTTATTGCCAAAGGGATCATCTCGGACCGTGCGGTTAAAAAAAAATTAAGTTCGTTTACGATTCCCGGAAATATCGAGTCACATTTATACAAAAAAAACAGTGTAATTGAGAACCTCCTCTTTTGAAGTCTATTTAGATTTATTCATTTGCACAACATTTGATTACTAATATTAAATTACATTGTAGTCAATCCATAAGAATCCACATTGTGCTCGTCAATATAAATTACATAAAATGACAAAATCATCATCATCATCATCATCATTAGCCTATGTTAGTCCACTGCTGGACGTAGGCCTCTCCTATTAACTATGCGTATAGACGCATTAGGAGGTAAATGACAAAATACAAGTAAGCAATAAATCGGCAAATACATTAATAATTATTCACTTAAAGCGGATCGTCAGAACTGATAATAATTAAATGAAAAAAAAAATAAAATAAAATAAACATCACTGACAATACCTTTTTTACAGATAATGGAGGCGTCCCCGGACTCTCACACGCCGTCGCAGCGTCTCCTCGACGTCATGTCCCCCTCGCTCGCCGTCGCCGACGTGGCCTGGCGCGGCGCCGGCGTCTGTGCGGCGCGGGGCGCGCCCGTCACTAAGGCGCCCGACACGTATCCACCCGTCACTAGGAACCAGGTCGACGTGCTGAGGGCTACTGTGGGGCATTTGCTGCTTTATAAAGTGCCTGAGGTAAGCTATCATGTAACTTTCACACTATCCTAGCGATACGGTCATCGGAGTTGCAGGCGGTCGACTAATACCGGGGTTGTCAGTGTCTTCTTAGTAACTCGATAGGAAGTCATCGGACTTGTTAATAGCGCGAATCTGGGCCCTGTGCGGCTAGGGGAGCGCCCGTCACTAAGGCGCCCGACACGTATCCACCCGTCACTAGGAACCAGGTCGACGTGCTGAGGGCTACTGTGGGGCATTTGCTGCTTTATAAAGTGCCTGAGGTAAGCTATCATGTATCTTTCACACTTTCCTAGCGATACGATCATCGGAGCTGCAGGCGGTTGACTAATACCGGGGTTGTCTACATCTTAGCGACTGGATAAGAAGTTATCAGATTGCAGCCATCATACCAATGATACTTACCTATCTGTTACTAGAAACCAGGTCGACGTGCTGAGGGCTACTGTGGGGCATCTGCTGCTATATAAAGTGCCTGAGGTAATCTATTATGTAGCTTTGTTCACACTATCCTAGCGATACAGTCATCGGAGTTGCAGGCGGTCGATTAATGCCGGGGTTGTCTACGTGTTCACGCCGTCGCAGCGTCTCCTCGACGTCATGTCCCCCTCGCTCGCCGTCGCCGACGTGGCCTGGCGCGGCGCCGGCGTCTGTGCGGCGCGGGGCGCGCCCGTCACTAAGGCGCCCGACACGTATCCACCCGTCACTAGGAACCAGGTCGACGTGCTGAGGGCTACTGTGGGGCATTTGTTGCTTTATAAAGTGCCTGAGGTAACTTATAGGCTACTTTGTCAACATTTTAGTAACTATAATAAATCTCCGAAGCTGGTGGCGATTCTAGACCTTGTGTGGCCAGGGGAGCGCCCGTCATCAAGACGTCGGACACTTATCCGCTGGTCACTAGGAACCAGGTCGACGTGCTGAGGGCTACTGTGGGGCATTTGCTGCTGTATAAAGTGCCTGAGGTAAGCTATCATGTTGCTTTCACACTATTCTAGCGATATAATCGTCTGAGCAGCAAGCGGTCGACTAATGCCGGGGTTGTCTACATCTTAGCGACTGGATAGGAAGTTATCGGAGCTGGTGATAATGCGGCTCTGAGCCGATACCAAGGCGCCTAATACTTACCCATCTGTTACTAGGAACCAGGTCGACGTGCTGAGAGCTACTGTGGGGCATCTGCTGCTTTATAAAGTGCCTGAGGTAATCTATCATGTAGCTTTATTCATTCTGTCCAAGCGATACGGTCATCACAGCTGCAGGCGGTCGACTAATGCCGGGGTTGTCTACGTCTTCTTAGCGACTGATCATACCAATGATACTTACCTATCTGTTACTAGAAACTACGTCGACGTACTGAGAGCTACAATGGGGCATCTGCTGCTTTATAAAGTGCCTGAGGTAATCTATCATGTAGCTTTGTTCACACTATCCTAGCTATACGATCATCGGAGATAATGGAGACGTCCCCCGACTCTCACACGCCGTCGCAGCGTCTCCTCGACGTCATGTCCCCCTCGCTCGCCGTCGCCGACGTGGCCTGGCGCGGCGCCGGCGTCTGTGCGGCGCGGGGCGCGCCCGTCACTAAGGCGCCCGACACGTATCCACCCGTCACTAGGAACCAGGTCGACGTGCTGAGGGCTACTGTGGGGCATTTGTTGCTGTATAAAGTGCCTGAGGTAAGCTATCATGTAGCTTTCACACTATCCTAGCGATACGATCATCGGAGCTGCAGGCGGTCGATTAATGCTGGGGTTGTCTACGTCTTCTTAGTAACTCGATAGGAAGTCATCGGACTTGTTGATAGCGCGACTCTGGGCCCTGTGCGGCCAGGTGAGCGCCCGTCACTAAGGCGCCCGACACGTATCCACCCGTCACTAGGAACCAGGTCGACGTGCTGAGGGCTACTGTGGGGCATTTGTTGCTTTATAAAGTGCCTGAGGTAACTTATAGGCTACTTTGTCAACATTTTAGTACCCATCATACCATCACCATCACCCATCGTACCATCTTAGTACCTACCCGCCCGTCACCAGGAACCAGGTCGACGTGCTGAGAGCTACTGTGGGGCATTTGTTGCTTTATAAAGTGCCTGAGGTAACTTATAGGCTACTTTGTCAACATTTTAGTACCCATCATACCATCACCATCACCCATCGTACCATCTTAGTACCTACCCGCCCGTCACCAGGAACCAGGTCGACGTGCTGAGGGCTACTGTGGGGCATTTGTTGCTTTATAAAGTGCCTGAGGTAACTTATAGGCTACTTTGTCAACATTTTAGTACCCATCATACCATCACCATCACCCATCATACCATCTTAGTACCTACCCGCCCGTCACCAGGAACCAGGTCGACGTGCTGAGGGCTACTGTGGGGCATTTGTTGCTGTATAAAGTGCCTGAGGTAAGTTATCATGTAGCTTTCACACTATTCTAGCGATACGGTCATCGGAGTTGCAGGCGGTTGACTAATGCTGGGGTTGTCTACATCTTAGCGACTGGATAGGAAGTTATCAGATCGCAACTATCATACCAATGATACTTACCTATCTGTTACTAGAAACTAGGTCGACGTGCTGAGAGCTATTGTGGGGCATCTGCTGCTTTATAAAGTGCCCGAGGTAATCTATCATGTAGCTTTCACACTATTCTAGCGATACGATCATCAGAGTTGCAGGCGGTCGATTAATGCCGGGGTTGTCTACATCTTAGCGACTGGATAGGAAGTTATCAGATCGCAGCTATCATACCAATGATCCTATCTGTTACTAGAAACTACGTCGACGTGCTAAGGGCTACTGTGGGGCATCTGCTGCTTTATAAAGTGCCTGAGGTAATCTATCATGTAGCTTTCACACTATCCTAGCGATACGGTCATCGGAGCTGCTGGCGGTCAATTAATACCGAGAATATCTACGTCTTCTTAGTGACTCGATAGGAAGTCATCGGACTTGTTGATAGCGCGACTCTGGGCCCTGTACGGCCAGGGGAGCGCCCGTCACTAAGGCGCCCGACACGTATCCACCCGTCACTAGGAACCAGGTCGACGTGCTGAGGGCTACTGTGGGGCAACTGCTGCTGTATAAAGTGCCTGAGGTAACTTATAGGCTACTTTGTCAACATTTTAGTAACTCTAATTAGAACTAAAATGTACTCCGTAGCTGGTGGTGATGTAACTTTGTTCACACTATCGTAGCGATACAGTCATCGGAGTTGCAAGCGGTTTGCTAATACCGGGGTTGTCAATGTCTTCTTAGTAACTCGATAGGAAGTCATCGGACTTGTTGATAGCGTCACTAAGGCGCCGGACACGTATCCACCCGTCACTAGGAACCAGGTCGACGTGCTGAGGGCTACTGTGGGGCATCTGCTGCTTTATAAAGTGCCCGAGGTAATCTATCATGTAGCTTTCACACTATCCTAGCGATACGGTCATCGGAGCTGCTGGCGGTCGACTAATGCCGGGATTGTCTACGTCTTCTTAGCGACTGGATAGGAAGTTATTAGATCGCAGCCATCATACCAATGATACTCGTACTTACCTATCTGTTACTAGAAACTACGTCGACGTGCTGAGGGCTACTGTGGGGCATCTGCTGCTTTATAAAGTGCCTGAGGTAATCTATCATGTAGCTTTCACACTATCCTAGCGATACGGTCATCGGAGTTGCAGGCGGTCGACTAATACCGGGGTTGTCAATATCTTCTTAGTAACTTGATAGGAAGTCATCTGACTTGTTGATAGCGCGACTCTGAGCCCTGTGCGGCCAGGGAAGCGCCCGTCACTAAGGCGCCCGACACGTATCCACCCGTCACTAGGAACCAGGTCGACGTGCTGAGGGCTACTGTGGGGCATTTGTTGCTTTATAAAGTGCCTGAGGTAACTTATAGGCTACTTTGTCAACATCTTAGTACCCATCATACCATCACCATCACCCATCATACCATCTTAGTACCTACCCGCCCGTCACCAGGAACCAGGTCGACGTGCTGAGAGCTACTGTGGGGCATCTGCTGCTGTATAAAGTGCCTGAGGTAATCTATCATGTAGCTTTGTTCACACTATCCTAGCTATACGATCATCGGAGATAATGGAGACGTCCCCCGACTCCCACACGCCGGCGCAGCGTCTCCTCGACGTCATGTCCCCCTCGCTCGCCGTCGCCGACGTGGCCTGGCGCGGCGCCGGCGTCTGTGCGGCGCGGGGCGCGCCCGTCACTAAGGCGCCCGACACGTATCCACCCGTCACTAGGAACCAGGTCGACGTGCTGAGGGCTACTGTGGGGCATTTGCTGCTTTATAAAGTGCCTGAGGTAATCTATCATGTAACTTTCACACTGATACGGTCATTAGAGCTACAAAAGACCGACTAATGCCAGGGTGACGCGAGGGCAGCGCCTGTAATCACAAGCCCCACTTCGTTAATCATTATGAAGTCACTAAGCTGATAGTTGACGAACCAGGTTGACGTGCTGAGGGCATCTGATGCTTTTTAAAGTACCCGAAGTAACTTATAGGCTACTTTGTCCACACCTCCTTAACGACTCTATAAGAAATCTCCGTAGCTGATGGGGACTCCGGGCCGTGTGCGGCCAGGGGAGCGCCAGTCACCAAAGCGCCGATCACTAGGAACCAGGTCGACGTGCTGAAGGCTACTGTGGAGCATTTGCTATTATATAAAGTGCCCTAGGTAATCTTTGATGTAGCTTTGTCCACACTTTCCTAGCGATACGGTCATCGGAGTTACAAACGGTCGATTAATGCCGGGGTTGTCTACGTGTTCACGCCGTCGCAGCGTCTCCTCGACGTCATGTCCCCCTCGCTCGCCGTCGCCGACGTGGCCTGGCGCGGCGCCGGCGTCTGTGCGGCGCGGGGCGCGCCCGTCACTAAGGCGCCCGACACGTATCCACCCGTCACTAGGAACCAGGTCGACGTGCTGAGGGCTACTGTGGGGCATTTGTTGCTTTATAAAGTGCCCGAGGTAAGCTATAGACTACTTTGTCAACATCTTAGTACCCATCATACCATCACCATCACCCATCATACCATCTTAGTACCTACCCGCCCGTCACTAGGAACCAGGTCGACGTGCTGAGAGCTACTGTGGGGCATTTGCTGCTTTATAAAGTGCCTGAGGTAATCTATCATGTAACTTTCACACTTTCCTAGCGATACGGTAATCGGAGTTGCAGGCGGTCGATTAATACTGGGGATATCTACGTCTTTTTAGTGACTCGATAGGAAGTCATCGGACTTGTTCGGCCCTGTGCGGCCAGGGGAGCGCCCGTCATTAAGGCGCCCGACACGTATCCACCCGTCACTAGGAACCAGGTCGACGTGCTGAGGGCTACTGTGGGGCATTTGCTGCTTTATAAAGTGCCTGAGGTAATCTATCATGTAGCTTTAACACTATCCTAGCGATACGGTCATCGGAGCTGCAGACGGTCGATTAATACTGAGAATATCTACGTTTTCTTAGTGACTCGATAGGAAGTCATCGGACTTGTTGATAGCGCGACTCTGGGGCATTTGCTGCTTTATAAAGTGCCTGAGGTAATCTATCATGTAGCTTTAACACTTTCCTAGCGATACGGTCATCGGAGCTGCAGACGGTCGATTAATACTGAGAATATCTACGTTTTCTTAGTGACTCGATAGGAAGTCATCGGACTTGTTGATAGCGCGACTCTGGGGCATTTGCTGCTTTATAAAGTGCCTGAGGTAATCTATCATGTAGCTTTAACACTTTCCTAGCGATACGGTCATCGGAGCTGCAGGCGGTCGACTAATGCCGGGGTTGTCTACGTGTTCACGCCGTCGCAGCGTCTCCTCGACGTCATGTCCCCCGCGCTCGCCGTCGCCGACGTGGCCTGGCGCGGCGCCGGCGTCTGTGCGGCGCGGGGCGCGCCCGTCACTAAGGCGCCCGACACGTATCCACCCGTCACTAGGAACCAGGTCGACGTGCTGAGGGCTACTGTGGGGCATTTGCTGCTTTATAAAGTGCCTGAGGTAATCTATCATGTAGCTTTCACACTATTCTAGCGATACAGTCATCAGAGCTGCTGGGGGTCGACTAATGCCGGGGTTGTCTACATCTTAGCGACTGGATAGGAAGTTATCAGATCCCAGCCATCATACCAATGATACTTACCTATCTGTTACTAGAAACTACGTCGACGTGCTAAGGGCTACTGTGGGGCATCTGATGCTTTATAAATTGCCCGAGGTAATCTATCATGTAGCTTTCACACTTTCCTAGCGATACAGTCATCGGAGTTGCAAACGGTCGATTAATGCCGGGGTTGTCTACGTCTTCACGCCGTCGCAGCGTCTCCTCGACGTCATGTCCCCCTCGCTCGCCGTCGCCGACGTGGCCTGGCGCGGCGCCGGCGTCTGTGCGGCGCGGGGCGCGCCCGTCACTAAGGCGCCCGACACGTATCCACCCGTCACTAGGAACCAGGTCGACGTGCTGAGGGCTACTGTGGGGCATCTGCTGCTTTATAAAGTGCCTGAGGTAATCTATCATGTAGCTTTCACACTTTCCTAGCGATACGATCATCGGAGTTGCAGGCGGTCGATTAATGCCGGGGTTGTCTACGTGTTCACGCCGTCGCAGCGTCTCCTCGACGTCATGTCCCCCTCGCTCGCCGTCGCCGACGTGGCCTGGCGCGGCGCCGGCGTCTGTGCGGCGCGGGGCGCGCCCGTCACTAAGGCGCCCGACACGTATCCACCCGTCACTAGGAACCAGGTCGACGTCCTGAGGGCTACTGTCGGGCATCTGCTGCTTTATAAAGTGCCTGAGGTAATCTATCATGTAGCTTTCCACACTTTCCTAGCGATACGGTCATCGGAGCTACAGACGGTCGATTAATGCCGGGGTTTGTCTACGTGTTCACGCCGTCGCAGCGTCTCCTCGACGTCATGTCCCCCTCGCTCGCCGTCGCCGACGTGGCCTGGCGCGGCGCCGGCGTCTGTGCGGCGCGGGGCGCGCCCGTCACTAAGGCGCCCGACACGTATCCACCCGTCACTAGGAACCAGGTCGACGTGCTGAGGGCTACTGTGGGGCATTTGCTGCTTTATAAAGTGCCTGAGGTAATCTATCATGTAGCTTTCACACTATTCTAGCGATACAGTCATCAGAGCTGCTGGGGGTCGACTAATGCCGGGGTTGTCTACATCTTAGCGACTGGATAGGAAGTTATCAGATCCCAGCCATCATACCAATGATACTTACCTATCTGTTACTAGAAAC
Source organism: Thaumatotibia leucotreta (assembly GCA_025490895.1). Taxonomy (NCBI): domain Eukaryota; kingdom Metazoa; phylum Arthropoda; class Insecta; order Lepidoptera; family Tortricidae; genus Thaumatotibia; species Thaumatotibia leucotreta. The sequence goes on along the minus strand of JALPQI010011580.1, from coordinate 19,009 downwards.
TACGTCGACGTGCTAAGGGCTACTGTGGGGCATCTGATGCTTTATAAATTGCCCGAGGTAATCTATCATGTAGCTTTCACACTTTCCTAGCGATACAGTCATCGGAGTTGCAAACGGTCGATTAATGCCGGGGTTGTCTACGTCTTCACGCCGTCGCAGCGTCTCCTCGACGTCATGTCCCCCTCGCTCGCCGTCGCCGACGTGGCCTGGCGCGGCGCCGGCGTCTGTGCGGCGCGGGGCGCGCCCGTCACTAAGGCGCCCGACACGTATCCACCCGTCACTAGGAACCAGGTCGACGTGCTGAGGGCTACTGTGGGGCATCTGCTGCTTTATAAAGTGCCTGAGGTAATCTATCATGTAGCTTTCACACTTTCCTAGCGATACGATCATCGGAGTTGCAGGCGGTCGATTAATGCCGGGGTTGTCTACGTGTTCACGCCGTCGCAGCGTCTCCTCGACGTCATGTCCCCCTCGCTCGCCGTCGCCGACGTGGCCTGGCGCGGCGCCGGCGTCTGTGCGGCGCGGGGCGCGCCCGTCACTAAGGCGCCCGACACGTATCCACCCGTCACTAGGAACCAGGTCGACGTGCTGAGGGCTACTGTGGGGCATTTTGCTGCTTTATAAAGTGCCTGAGGTAACTTATAGGCTACTTTGTCAACATTTTAGTACCCATCATACCATCACCATCACCCATCATACTATCTTAGTACCTACCCGCCCGTCACCAGGAACCAGGTCGACGTGCTGAGAGCTACTGTGGGACATTTGCTGCTTTATAAAGTGCCCGAGGTAACTTATCATGTAACTTTTACACAATTTACACTATCCTAGCGATACGGCCATCGGAGCTGCTGGCGGTCGACTAATGCCGGGGTTGTCTACATCTTCTTAGCGACTGTTACCTATCTGTTACTAGAAACTACGTCGACGTACTAAGAGCTACAGTGGGGCATTTGCTGCTTTATAAAGTGCCTGAGGTAAGCTATCATGTAGCTTTGTTCACACTATTCTAGCAATACGGTCATCGGAGTTGCAGGCGGTCGATTAATGCCGGGGTTGTCTACATCTTAGCGACTGGATAGGAAGTTATCAGATCGCAGCTATCATACCAATGATACATATCTGTTACTAGAAACTACGTCGACGTACTGAGAGCTACTGTGGGGCATCTGCTGTTTTATAAAGTGCCCGAGGTAATCTATCATGTAGCTTTAACACTTTCCTAGCGATACGGTCATCGGAGCTGCAGGCGGTCGACTAATGCCGGGGTTGTCTACGTGTTCACGCCGTCGCAGCGTCTCCTCGACGTCATGTCCCCCTCGCTCGCCGTCGCCGACGTGGCCTGGCGCGGCGCCGGCGTCTGTGCGGCGCGGGGCGCGCCCGTCACTAAGGCGCCCGACACGTATCCACCCGTCACTAGGAACCAGGTCGACGTGCTGAGGGCTACTGTGGGGCATCTGCTGCTTTATAAAGTGCCTGAGGTAACTTATAGGCTACTTTGTCAACATTTTAGTAACTATAATAAATCTCCGGAGCTGGCGGCGATTCTAGACCTTGTGTGGCCAGGGGAGTGCCCGTCATCAAGACGTCGGACACTTATCCGCTGGTCACTAGGAACCAGGTCGACGTGCTGAGGGCTACTGTGGGGCATTTGCTGCTTTATAAAGTGCCTGAGGTAATCTATCATGTAGCTTTCACACTTTCCTAGCGATACGGTCATCGGAGCTGCAGGCGGTTGACTAATACCGGGTTGTCTACGTCTTAGCGACTGGATAGGAAGTTATTAGATCGCAGCCATCATACCAATGATACTCGTACTTACCTATCTGTTACTAGAAACTACGTCGACGTATTGAGAGCTACAGTGGGGCATCTGCTGCTTTATAAAGTGCCCGAGGTAATCTATCATGTAACTTTCACACTATCCTAGCGATACGGTCATCGGAGTTGCAGGCGGTTGATTAATGCCGGGGTTGTCTACGTCTTCTTAGCGACTGGATAGGAAGTTATTAGATCGCAGCCATCATACCAATGATACTCGTACTTACCTATCTGTTACTAGAAACTACGTCGACGTGCTAAGGGCTACTTTGGGGCATTTGCTGCTTTATAAAGTGCCTGAGGTAATCTATCATGTAGCTTTCACACTTTCCTAGCGATACAGTCATCGGAGTTGCAGGCGGTCGATTAATGCCGGGGTTGTCTACGTGTTCACGCCGTCGCAGCGTCTCCTCGACGTCATGTCCCCCTCGCTCGCCGTCGCCGACGTGGCCTGGCGCGGCGCCGGCGTCTGTGCGGCGCGGGGCGCGCCCGTCACTAAGGCGCCCGACACGTATCCACCCGTCACTAGGAACCAGGTCGACGTGCTGAGGGCTACTGTGGGGCATTTGCTGCTTTATAAAGTGCCTGAGGTAACTTATAGGCTACTTTGTCAACATTTTAGTACCCATCATACCATCACCATCACCCATCATACTATCTTAGTACCTACCCGCCCGTCACCAGGAACCAGGTCGACGTGCTGAGAGCTACTGTGGGACATTTGCTGCTTTATAAAGTGCCCGAGGTAACTTATCATGTAACTTTTACACAATTTACACTATCCTAGCGATACGGCCATCGGAGCTGCTGGCGGTCGACTAATGCCGGGGTTGTCTACATCTTCTTAGCGACTGTTACCTATCTGTTACTAGAAACTACGTCGACGTACTAAGAGCTACAGTGGGGCATTTGCTGCTTTATAAAGTGCCTGAGGTAAGCTATCATGTAGCTTTGTTCACACTATTCTAGCAATACGGTCATCGGAGTTGCAGGCGGTCGATTAATGCCGGGGTTGTCTACATCTTAGCGACTGGATAGGAAGTTATCAGATCGCAGCTATCATACCAATGATACATATCTGTTACTAGAAACTACGTCGACGTACTGAGAGCTACTGTGGGGCATCTGCTGTTTTATAAAGTGCCCGAGGTAATCTATCATGTAGCTTTAACACTTTCCTAGCGATACGGTCATCGGAGCTGCAGGCGGTCGACTAATGCCGGGGTTGTCTACGTGTTCACGCCGTCGCAGCGTCTCCTCGACGTCATGTCCCCCTCGCTCGCCGTCGCCGACGTGGCCTGGCGCGGCGCCGGCGTCTGTGCGGCGCGGGGCGCGCCCGTCACTAAGGCGCCCGACACGTATCCACCCGTCACTAGGAACCAGGTCGACGTTCTGAGGGCTACTGTGGGGCATCTGCTGCTTTATAAAGTGCCTGAGGTAACTTATAGGCTACTTTGTCAACATTTTAGTAACTATAATAAATCTCCGGAGCTGGCGGCGATTCTAGACCTTGTGTGGCCAGGGGAGTGCCCGTCATCAAGACGTCGGACACTTATCCGCTGGTCACTAGGAACCAGGTCGACGTGCTGAGGGCTACTGTGGGGCATTTGCTGCTTTATAAAGTGCCTGAGGTAATCTATCATGTAGCTTTCACACTTTCCTAGCGATACGGTCATCGGAGCTGCAGGCGGTTGACTAATACCGGGTTGTCTACGTCTTAGCGACTGGATAGGAAGTTATTAGATCGCAGCCATCATACCAATGATACTCGTACTTACCTATCTGTTACTAGAAACTACGTCGACGTATTGAGAGCTACAGTGGGGCATCTGCTGCTTTATAAAGTGCCCGAGGTAATCTATCATGTAACTTTCACACTATCCTAGCGATACGGTCATCGGAGTTGCAGGCGGTTGATTAATGCCGGGGTTGTCTACGTCTTCTTAGCGACTGGATAGGAAGTTATTAGATCGCAGCCATCATACCAATGATACTCGTACTTACCTATCTGTTACTAGAAACTACGTCGACGTGCTAAGGGCTACTTTGGGGCATTTGCTGCTTTATAAAGTGCCTGAGGTAATCTATCATGTAGCTTTCACACTTTCCTAGCGATACAGTCATCGGAGTTGCAGGCGGTCGATTAATGCCGGGGTTGTCTACGTGTTCACGCCGTCGCAGCGTCTCCTCGACGTCATGTCCCCCTCGCTCGCCGTCGCCGACGTGGCCTGGCGCGGCGCCGGCGTCTGTGCGGCGCGGGGCGCGCCCGTCACTAAGGCGCCCGACACGTATCCACCCGTCACTAGGAACCAGGTCGACGTGCTGAGGGCTACTGTGGGGCATCTGCTGCTTTATAAAGTGCCTGAGGTAACTTATAGGCTACTTTATCAACATCTTAGTACCCATCATACCATCACCATCACCCATCATACCATCTTAGTACCTACCCGCCCGTCACCACACTGTTAAAAATTAGGGAATTTTACAGACGAAAAAATTACAGAAATCTGTAAAATTACATCATTTTCACAGAAAAATTTGTAATTTCACATATTTTTCTTCAATTTTACAAAAATAAATTTAAAATTGATGAAAAATATGTGAAATTACAAATTTTTCTGTGAAAATAATGTAATTTTACATTTTTGCGTCTTTCCCTAATTCCCTAATTTTTAACAGTGCAGGAACCAGGTCGACGTGCTCAGGGCTACTGTCGGGCATTTGTTGCTGTATAAAGTGCCTGAGGTAATCTATCATGTAGCTTTCACACTATCCTAGCTATACGATCATCGGAGATAATGGAGACGTCCCCCGACTCCCACACGCCGTCGCAGCGTCTCCTCGACGTCATGTCCCCCTCGCTCGCCGTCGCCTACGTGGCCTGGCGCGGCGCCGGCGTCTGTGCGGCGCGGGGCGCGCCCGTCACTAAGGCGCCCGACACGTATCCACCCGTCACTAGGAACCAGGTCGACGTGCTGAGGGCTACTGTGGGGCATTTGCTGCTTTATAAAGTGCCTGAGGTAAGCTATCATGTAACTTTCACACTATCCTAGCGATACGGTCATCGGAGTTGCAGGCGGTCGACTAATGCCGGGGTTGTCTACGTGTTCACGCCGTCGCAGCGTCTCCTCGACGTCATGTCCCCCTCGCTCGCCGTCGCCGACGTGGCCTGGCGCGGCGCCGGCGTCTGTGCGGCGCGGGGCGCGCCCGTCACTAAGGCGCCCGACACGTATCCACCCGTCACTAGGAACCAGGTCGACGTGCTGAGGGCTACTGTGGGACATTTGCTGCTTTATAAAGTGCCTGAGGTAAGCTATCATGTAGCTTTGTTCACACTATCCTAGCTATACGATCATCGGAGATAATAGAGACGTCCCCCGACTCCCACACGCCGTCGCAGCGTCTCCTCGACGTCATGTCCCCCTCGCTCGCCGTCGCCGACGTGGCCTGGCGCGGCGCCGGCGTCTGTGCGGCGCGGGGCGCGCCCGTCACTAAGGCGCCCGACACGTATCCACCCGTCACTAGGAACCAGGTCGACGTGCTGAGGGCTACTGTGGGGCATTTGCTGCTTTATAAAGTGCCTGAGGTAACTTATAGGCTACTTAGTAACTCTAATTAGAACTAAAATGTACTCCGTAGCTGGTGGTGACTCTAGGCCCTGTGCGGCCTGGCGTCAATAAGGCGCCGAACACGTATCCACCCGTCACTAGGAACCAGGTCGACGTGCTGAGGGCTACTGTGGGGCATTTGTTGCTGTATAAAGTGCCCGAGGTAATCTATCATGTAGCTTTCACACTATTCTAGCAATACGGTCATCGGAGTTGCAGGCGATTGACTAATACCGGGGTTGTCTACATCTTAGCGACTGGATAGGAAGTTATCCGATCGCAGCAATCATACCAATGATACTTACCTATCTGTTACTAGAAACTAGGTCGACGTACTGAGGGCTACTGTGGGGCATTTGCTGTTTTATAAAGTGCCTGAGGTAACTTATCATGTAACTTTCACACTATCCTAGCGATACGGTCATCGGAGTTGCAGGCGGTCGACTAATGCTAGTGTTGTCTACGTCTTCTTAGCGACTGTTACCTATCTGTTACTAGAAACTACGTCGACGCGTTGAGAGCTACTGTGGGGCATTTGTTGCTTTATAAAGTGCCCGAGGTAGTCTATCATGTAGCTTTCACACTATCCTAGCGATACGATCATCGGAGCTGCTGGCGGTCGACTAATGCTAGTGTTGTCTACGTCTTCTTAGCGACTGTTACCTATCTGTTACTAGAAACTACGTCGACGCGTTGAGAGCTACTGTGGGGCATTTGCTGCTTTATAAAGTGCCCGAGGTAATCTATCGTGTAGCTTTGTTCACACTATCCTAGCGATACGGTCATCGGTGGCGGTTGACTAATGCCGGGGTTGTCTACATCTTAGCGACTGGATAGGAAGTTATCAGATCGCAACTATCATACCAATGATACTTACCTATCTGTTACTAGAAACTAGGTCGACGTGCTGAGGGCTACTGTGGGGCATCTACTGCTTTATAAAGTGCCCCAGGTAATCTATCATGTAGCTTTAACACTTTCCTAGCGATACGGTCATCGGAGCTGCAGGCGGTCGATTGATGCCGGGGTTGTCTACGTGTTCACGCCGTCGCAGCGTCTCCTCGACGTCATGTCCCCCTCGCTCGCCGTCGCCGACGTGGCCTGGCGCGGCGCCGGCGTCTGTGCGGCGCGGGGCGCGCCCGTCACTAAGGCGCCCGACACGTATCCACCCGTCACTAGGAACCAGGTCGACGTGCTGAGGGCTACTGTGGGGCATTTGTTGCTGTATAAAGTGCCTGAGGTAATCTATCATGTAGCTTTCACACTATTCTAGCGATACGGTCATCGGAGTTGCAGGCGGTCGACTAATACCGGGATTGTCAATATCTTTTTAGTGACTCGATAGGAAGTCATCGGACTTGTTGATAGCGTGACTCTGGGGCCTGTGCGGCCAGAGGAGCGCCCGTCACTAAGGCGCCCGACACGTATCCACCCGTCACTAGGAACCAGGTCGACGTGCTGAGGGCTACTGTGGGGCATTTGCTGCTTTATAAAGTGCCCGAGGTAATCTATCATGTAGCTTTAACACTTTCCTAGCGATACGGTCATCGGAGTTGCAGGCGGTTGACTAATGCCGGGATTGTCTACGTCTTCTTAGCGACTGGATAGGAAGTTATTAGATCGCAGCCATCATATCAATGATACTCGTACTTACCTATCTGTTACTAGAAACTACGTCGACGTGCTAAGGGCTACTGTGGGGCATCTGCTGCTTTATAAAGTGCCCGAGGTAATCTATCATGTAGCTTTCACACTATCCTAGCGATACGGTCATCGGAGCTACAGGCGGTCGATTAATGCCGGGGTTGTCTACGTGTTCACGCCGTCGCAGCGTCTCCTCGACGTCATGTCCCCCTCGCTCGCCGTCGCCGACGTGGCCTGGCGCGGCGCCGGCGTCTGTGCGGCGCGGGGCGCGCCCGTCACTAAGGCGCCCGACACGTATCCACCCGTCACTAGGAACCAGGTCGACGTGCTGAGGGCGACTGTGGGGCATTTGCTGCTTTATAAAGTGCCTGAGGTAACTTATAGGCTACTTTGTCAACATTTTAGTAACTATAATAAATCTCCGGAGCTGGTGGCGATTCTAGACCTTGTGTGGCCAGGGGAGCGCCCGTCACTAAGGCGCCCGACACGTATCCACCCGTCACTAGGAACCAGGTCGACGTGCTGAGGGCTACTGTGGGGCATTTGCTGCTTTATAAAGTGCCTGAGGTAACTTATAGGCTACTTTGTCAACATTTTAGTAACTATAATAAATCTCCGGAGCTGGTGGCGATTCTAGACCTTGTGTGGCCAGGGGAGCGCCCGTCACTAAGGCGCCCGACACGTATCCACCCGTCACTAGGAACCAGGTCGACGTGCTGAGGGCTACTGTGGGGCATCTGCTGCTTTATAAAGTGCCTGAGGTAATCTATCATGTAGCTTTCACACTTTCCTAGCGATACGGTCATCGGAGCTGCAGGCGGTCGACTAATACCGGTATTGTCAATGTCTTCTTAGTAACTCGATAGGAAGTCATCGGACTTGTTGATAGCGTCACTAAGGCGCTGGACACGTATCCACCGGTCACTAGGAACCAGGTCGACGTGCTGAGGGCTACTGTGGGGCATTTGTTGCTGTATAAAGTGCCTGAGGTAATCTATCATGTAGCTTTCACACTTTCCTAGCGATACGGTCATCGGAGTTGCAGGCGGTTGACTAATACCTGGGTTGTCTACATCTTAGCGACTGGATAGGAAGTTATTAGATCGCAGCTATCATACCAATGATACTTACCTATCTGTTACTAGAAACTACGTTGGCGTACTGAGGGCTACTGTGGGGCATTTGTTGCTGTATAAAGTGCCTGAGGTAACTTATCATGTAACTTTCACACTTTCCTAGCGATACGATCATCGGAGCTGCAGGCGGTCGATTAATACCGGGGATATCTACGTCTTCTTAGTGACTCGATAGGAAGTCATCGGACTTGTTGATAGCGCGACTCTGAGACCTGTGCGGCCAGGGGAGCGCCCGTCACTAAGGCGCCCGACACGTATCCACCCGTCACTAGGAACCAGGTCGACGTGCTGAGGGCTACTGTGGGGCATTTGCTGCTTTATAAAGTGCCTGAGGTAACTTATAGGCTACTTTGTCAACATTTTAGTAACTCTAATTAAAACTAAAATGTACTCCGTAGCTGGTGGTGATGTAGCTTTGTTCACACTATCGTAGCGATACAGTCATCGGAGTTGCAGGCGGTTGACTAATACCGGGGTTGTCAATGTCTTCTTAGTAACTCAATAGGAAGTCATCGGACTTGTTGATAACGTCACTAAGGCGCTGGACACGTATTCGCCGGTCACTAGGAACCAGGTCGACGTGCTGAGGGCTACTGTGGGACATCTGCTGCTTTATAAAGTGCCTGAGGTAATCTATCATGTAGCTTTCACACTTTCCTAGCGATACGGTCATCGGAGCTACAGGCGGTCGATTAATACCGGGGTTGTCTACGTGTTCACGCCGTCGCAGCGTCTCCTCGACGTCATGTCCCCCTCGCTCGCCGTCGCCGACGTGGCCTGGCGCGGCGCCGGCGTCTGTGCGGCGCGGGGCGCGCCCGTCACTAAGGCGCCCGACACGTATCCACCCGTCACTAGGAATCAGGTCGACGTGCTGAGGGCTACTGTGGGGCATTTGCTGCTTTATAAAGTGCCTGAGGTAACTTATCATGTAACTTTCACACTATCCTAGCGATACGGTCATCGGAGCTACAGGCGGTTGACTAACACCGAGGTTGTCAATGTCTTCTTAGTAACTCGATAGGAAGTAATCAGACTTGTTAATAGCGCGACTGAACCCTGTGCGGCCAGGGGAGCGCCCGTCACTAAGGCGCCCGACACGTATCCACCCGTCACTAGGAACCAGGTCGACGTGCTGAGGGCTACTGTGGGGCATTTGCTGCTTTATAAAGTGCCTGAGGTAACTTATAGGCTAACTTTGTCAACATCTTAGTACCTCTATAAGAAAACTCCGGAGTTGGTAGTGACTCTGGGCCCTGTGCGGCCAGGGGAGCGCCCGTCACTAAGGCGCCCGACACGTATCCACCCGTCACTAGGAACCAGGTCGACGTGCTGAGGGCTACTGTGGGGCATTTGTTGCTTTATAAAGTGCCTGAGGTAAGCTATCATGTAGCTTTCACACTTTCCTAGCGATACGGTCATCGGAGTTGCAGGCGGTTGACTAATACCGGGGTTGTCAATGTCTTCTTAGTAACTCGATAGGAAGTCATCGGATTTGTTGATAGCGCGACTCTGGGCTATGTGCGACCAGGGGAGCGCCCGTCACTAAGGCGCTAGACACGTATCCGCCGGTCACTAGGACATTTGTTGCTGTATAAAGTGCCTGAGGTAAGCTATGATGTAGCTTTGTCCACATTATCCTAGCGATACAGTCATTAGAGCTATTAAAGACCTACTAATACCAGGGTGACGCGAGGCCAGCGCCTGTTATCGCAAGCCCCACTTCGTTAATCATTATGAAGTCACTAAGCTGATAGTGGACGAACCAGTTTGATGTGCTGAGGGCATCTGATGGTTTTTAAAGTACCCGAAGTAGCTTATAGGCTACTTTGTCCATACCTTCTTAACGACTCTATAAGAAATCTCCGTAACTGATAGGGACTCTGGGCCATGTGCGACCAGGGGAGCGCCCGTCACTAAGGCGCCGGACACGTATCCGCCGGTCACCAGGAACCAGGTCGATGTGCTGAGGGCTACTGTCGGCCATTTGTTGCTGTATAAAGTGCCCGAAGTAAGCTATGATGTAGCTTTGTTCACACTATCGGTCGACTAATACCGAGGTTGTCTACGTCTTCATAGCGATTGGATAGGAAATCATCGGGGTTAGTGATAACTGCTTATTGGACATTTGTTTACATATTACGTAGACTTATCCACACTATTATAGCGATTTAAAGTGATTGGAGCTAATGAAAGTCGACACGAGGAAATTTAACACGTTTATTAATCGATATGATGTCGCAAAGCTAGTATTAGTACCCTGTGTCTCGAGGTGGGTGTCCGATACTTACACTAAGGCTGGTTTCAGTGTCACGCGGACCCGCCCCGCGGAGCAATATGTATTGATTCGATGGCGCGTTTCAAACTGGCGCGGAGGTATCCGCGCGAACGACCATACAAATACATATTGGTCCGCGCGAACTGTCCGCACTAGTCCGCGTGACACTGAAACCAGCCTTAGTCAGGCATTAGTGTAAGTATCGGACGCCATAACGTAAGACGCTCGAACGGGGGGGATGGCGGGGCGTCCACGTTAAACAAATGCAAACGTATGCGCGCGGCCTGAGAGCGCGCCGTTCAAATCCCATGGACGCGCTACACTGAGGCATTTGCTTCAGTATTTATACAGACTAGTCCTCGAATTATTATATAAACACTGGAGTGCTGAGCGGTCGACTCCCGGCCGATTGAAAAAGTCCCCGAGTGCCGAGCGGTCGACTCCCGGCCGATTCGTTATTGCGTATTTTTATATAAGCTACATAAATTTGTAACTCCCGCCAATTTCTTGTTGACCACCCGTCGGACCCCCTGGCACTTGACTATTTTCGCGCAAAATGGCGCCGCCACCTGACAGCTTATTGACGTAACGGGTCCCGCCACCCGAAGGGATAACCTTGTTTACACCGTCCTTGCACCTGTTCTCAGGACACATTCTTCGACCCCGAAGACGGCGGCACCCGTAACTTGGCACTGTCCCTGCGCTACATGGACCGCGGCTCGCTGCCGGCGCCGCACTGGCTGCAGTTCGACGCGCGCAACCAGGAGTTCTACGGTCTACCGTCGGCCGCAGACGTCGGCACCGCCCACTCCCCGCTGGGGAGTGCGCGACGGCTGCCCCCGACACCTGGCACTGTCCCTGCGCTACATGGACCGCGGCTCGCTGCCGGCGCCGCACTGGCTGCAGTTCGACGCGCGCAACCAGGAGTTCTACGGTCTACCGTCGGCCGCAGACGTCGGCACCGCCCACTACCAGCTGGTGAGTGTGCGACGGCTGCAGCCGACACCTGGCACTGTCCCTGCGCTACATGGACCGCGGCTCGCTGCCGGCGCCGCACTGGCTGCAGTTCGACGCGCGCAACCAGGAGTTCTACGGTCTACCGTCGGCCGCAGACGTCGGCACCGCCCACTACCAGCTGGTGAGTGTGCGACGGCTGCAGCCGACACCTGGCACTGTCCCTGCGCTACATGGACCGCGGCTCGCTGCCGGCGCCGCACTGGCTGCAGTTCGACGCGCGCAACCAGGAGTTCTACGGTCTACCGTCGGCCGCAGACGTCGGCACCGCCCACTACCAGCTGGTGAGTGTGCGACGGCTGCAGCCGACACCTGGCACTGTCCCTGCGCTACATGGACCGCGGCTCGCTGCCGGCGCCGCACTGGCTGCAGTTCGACGCGCGCAACCAGGAGTTCTACGGTCTACCGTCGGCCGCAGACGTCGGCACCGCCCACTACCAGCTGGTGAGTGTGCGACGGCTGCAGCCGACACCTGGCACTGTCCCTGCGCTACATGGACCGCGGCTCGCTGCCGGCGCCGCACTGGCTGCAGTTCGACGCGCGCAACCAGGAGTTCTACGGTCTACCGTCGGCCGCAGACGTCGGCACCGCCCACTACCAGCTGGTGAGTGTGCGACGGCTGCAGCCGACACCTGGCACTGTCCCTGCGCTACATGGACCGCGGCTCGCTGCCGGCGCCGCACTGGCTGCAGTTCGACGCGCGCAACCAGGAGTTCTACGGTCTACCGTCGGCCGCAGACCTCGGCACCGCCCACTACCAGCTGGTGAGTGTGCGACGGCTGCAGCCGACACCTGGCACTGTCCCTGCGCTACATGGACCGCGGCTCGCTGCCGGCGCCGCACTGGCTGCAGTTCGACGCGCGCAACCAGGAGTTCTACGGTCTGCCGTCGGCCGCAGACGTCGGCACCGCCCAGTACCAGCTGGTGAGTCGTGTGCGACGGCTGCAGCCGACACCTGGCAATCTCTAGTGTCTACCAGCTAGTGAGCTATGTGTTAACATATTCCTCGCCAATAATCGGCTACCCGAGGATTGTTGAGTACATGGCCCCGTTTTTCGCATCTTATAAATTGGTGTTTGTATTGATAAAGAATTCTCGCACTGCCCATATATTTCTAAGGTAAGGCTAATGGAATGCACCCTCTTTAACATAGGCCGAATAGTATATTTTGGAGATACCATCTTTATACACGAATGCAACATGCAGAACATTTTTTTAAGCAAGAGCAACAAATGATCGCAATAAAAGTGAAATGGTCCCAATTTTAAACATAGGCTAACCGATTTCTATTATTTCCTCAGATCGCTGAAGACTCAAGCAAGAAGAGCGCCTACGACAGCCTAATAGTCGAAGTGCTAAAGGCACCCGCCATCAAACCGACGGTCGAGTTCCAGCTGACACTTGACTATGACTTCGAGCAACTTGCACACAGTGCCTTGAACAAGAAGAAGATTGTGGAGAAACTCGCCGCTTTGTTCGGCGACAAGGACACGAGCAATATCAGGATTCGGAACATTACGGACCACCCTACTGCTAGCACTACTATTATCTGGTAAGTGGATGATTTGTAACAACTCGTTTATAGTGCCTTGAACAAGAAGAAGATTGTAGAGAAACTCGCCGCGTTGTTCGGCGACAAGGACACGATAATATCAGGATTAAGAACATCACGGACCACCCTACTGCTAGCACTACTATTATCTGATAAGTGGATGACTTCTAACAACTTGCTCATAGTGCCTTGAACAAGAAGAAGATTGTAGAGAAACTCGCCGCGTTGTTCGGCGACAAGGACACGAGCAATATCAGGATTCGGAACATCACGGACCACCCTACTGCTAGCACTACTATTATATGGTAAGTGGATGACTTCGAGCAACTCGCTTATAGTGCCTTGAACAAGAAGAAGATTGTAGAGAAACTCGCCGCGTTGTTTTGCGACAAGGACACGAGCAATATCAGGATTCGGAACATCACGGACCACCCTACTGCTAGCACTACTATTATCTGGTAAGTGGATGACTTCTAACAACTCACTTATAGTGCCTTGAACAAGAAGAAGATTGTAGAGAAACTCGCCGCTTTGTTCGGCGACAAGTACACGAGCAATATCAGGATTAGGAACATTACGGACCATCCTAATGCTAGCACTACTATTATCTGGTAAGTGGATGACTTCTAACAACTCGCTTACAGTACCTTGAACAAGAAGAAAATAGTAAAGAAACTCGCCGCGTTTTTCGGCGACAAGGACACGAGCAATATCAGGATTCGGAACATCACGGACCACCCTACTGCTAGCACTACTATTATCTGGTAAGTGGATTACTTGTAGCAACTCGTTTATAGTGCCTTGAACAAGAAGAAGATTGTAGAGAAACTCGCCGCGTTGTTCGGCGACAAGGACACGAGCAATATCAGGATTCGGAACATCACGGACCACCCTACTGCTAGCACTACTATTATCTGGTAAGTAGATTACTTCGAGCAACTCTCATATAGTGACTCGGACAAGAAGAAAATAGTAGAGAAACTTGCCGCGTTGTTCGGACACGAGTAATATCACTATCAGGATTCGGAAGATCACGGAACACCCTACTGCTAGTACTACTGTTATCTGGTAAGTAGATTACTTCGTGCAAGTCGCATAAACTTGGTAAACATAATAGAACAAGTAGTAAATATATAAAATAATTCATAAACACGACTGCCGGTTATAAACGTACTGAAAAGTAAAAAATAATACCTTTTTCAGGTTTATTCTTCTGAGCGTATCTATATATAGGCGCTTGTCTTATTACTTACGATATTTTGTTTCGATTGCAGTCGGGGAACCTTCATATGTTTATATTTTCTGTAATGAAAGGTTTCTATTTTCTGTATGTAGATACGCTCAGAAGAATAAACCTGAAAAAGGAATATTTTTTTACTTTTCATTCAGTTTTTAAACGGAAGTCGTGGTTTTTTATTTATTACATTGTTATTTGCCTAAATAAATAAAAAATTGTTTTTAATTCGGTTTAGTCTGATTAACCCTTCGAGCTCCAGCGTCATCATCATATTATGATGGCGGAAGTAAATAAGCACTTCAAATGCCTGGGATTCGATGGGTTAATCCTGTCTACGTTAAAATGTAACTTAACCCTTAAATCCATGACCTTGACAAATATTTATTCAAATTTGAATTCTGGCATGCTGTCAATAGAGTCAAGATTACATGAGGGATATATACATTGTTTTGCAATTAACGGTTTAACGACGTTACAAATCGATAAGAAATAAAGGAACGTCGTTTCCAAAAACTCAGATTTTCTACCTTAGAAAACATCAATTAAAAGCATTACTTAAAATTAGAGTAGTAAACGCTGTAATAAATTTCACGGCGACATGATGTTATCCAGTTTCTGCTAGGCACAGCGCCATCTATAGTTAATTTCGAGAATAGTGCGCCTGTCAGTGCAAATCTGCAAATAGCTAAATACTCAAAGGCAAACGGCGTCCCTTATTTTATTGTATTGACGACCTCAGAAATCATTTTTCTCAAAGATGCAATGAAATAATGTCTTTACGTTCCTTAAAATGACTCGGAAGTGTCGCTTTTAGGGCGCAGTAACTCACTGGGATGAAAATTGAATTTCATAACACCAAAGTAACTTTTTGTTTAATTGCGACAACTTTGTCATTATTTTTTTTTTGTATTTCTTTGTATGTTTGAGAAAAGCACTATGCATGCCTCGGCGTGAAAACGGATTCCCAACCATACTACAGTGGAACCTGGATAATTGAAACCTCAAGGGACCGGCATTTTGGTGTCAATTAACCAGGTTTTCCTCTTAAGCAGGTCTGATCAATTATCCAGGTTCAAAATGAGTTCGTGTCAATTATAGAGGCTCTCAATAATAGAGGTTCCGATCTATATAATTTCTTTTATGGAGGTCATCAAAATCGTAAAAAGACAAAAAAAGAAGTTTTTTTATATTAACGTTTTATTTATTTGACATGAAAGTTCAATAATCATGAAAGTTCGCCTTACAAAAAAGGAATGTATTTCTTAGATCTATGTTTTTAGTTAAAATTACCACTTTGTCGGTCATTGGTCAGGCGCTAATGCCATGAAGATTAATTTTCAAATGAATATTACCAACAATCGACCAAGTGGTACCTTTAACTAAACACATACATGACACTTCATTACTTGTTATACAGATTTAAACTAGAAAATACTTCTTTAATTTAATAATATAAAAACACAATTATAGAGGCTCGAGCTGCCGACATTCCAATTACAGAGGTCAAAAATTTAAAAGTGTTTAAGAAGAAAAATATTAATAGTAACTGTGTCAATTATAGAGGTTCGGTATGGCGACATTCCAATTATAGAGGTCAAAAACCTAAAATTTGAATTTCAATTAACCAGGTTCTAATATTCCAATTATAGAGGTCTTTCGTCGTCAAGGGACCGGGACCGGGCATTTCGTTCCAATTAACCAGGTATTTCAATTATCGAGGTTTCAATTATCCAGGTTCCACTGTATATGCCAACTTGGCCGGAACTCCTCATTTTCCCAGCCTCTGATGTAATGTACTATTAATTTGATACCCAAATCATAGCGTCTGGATCACATATTATTATTTGTGCTTTGATTGCATTTCAATAAATCTCGCTCTTCTTGAAAAAGGTACACACATAAGTTATGTACATATACAGTCGTTGTTGGAAGCTCTTCATTTAGATACCAAACTCGATTTGGTTTCTGTCATTTTTTTTTTGTCAGACAATATTCAAATTATAGGCCGCCGTATTGTTTTTAACGTGACGTCACATATCCTATGTTACTCGCGGCGACATGAGGATTCTAATGATACCAAACTATAAAAACGTTTGAGCCGTCGCAAAGTTCCGTTTGTTTAAAAATATCTGAAACATACATAGGGGCTAAACACATATATGTACTCTACTTTTGGCAGTCGTGTAAAAATGAACTCTACGTCATCGCCTTTTTTTATCTAGTATGCCGTTCCATATTTATCAAGCATGAAATTTCTGGTATTCCATCGGAGTTGCATGTATCTTTACCGTATACCATGATGCGGTCCCTTCGTTTCTTAGCCCTTTATAAGGCAGAGGGAATATGTTTCCCACCATGTTTCAACATTGTGTCAAAGTGACAAGAGTTAAATTTTCTGTCTGCCCGTTAAAGGGTTAAGTCACCTTCAAGGTTCTATTATGTTAATAAAATCCACTAAAACATATTATTCAATTACAGGTACAACACCAGCTTACCAATGGATAGCTGTCCGAAAGACAAAATAGAAACGCTCCGCAAAATGATCATAGCCGACGACGGCGCTCTAAAAGAAATCGTCGACACAGTGTTCGACAAAGAAAAGGTCATGTCGATAACCCTAATCCCGCTAGGGTTGTGCGGCGATCAAAACACGAAGATCATAAAACCGCCGGCCCCGCCCGCTGGGCCCGGTGGGTCCTCGAATTTACATAATACCAAGCCGGGAACTGCCTCGACCGGGTACACGGAGTATCTGGTCACGTTCATTATACCCGCTGTTGTTATCGTCTGTATGTTGCTTGTCGCTGGAATCATCGCCTGCGTGCTTTATAGGAGGCGACGAACTGGTAAGTGTTTATTTATTTATTTGTTAGGTGACCGACAAATATAAACTTACGAAAGCGAAATCAATTTGGATGGGTTGCACCAAACCATGTCAATGTTAAATCGGACAACCTGCCTTTTCGTCGAAAATTATATTGCTGAATTTCATTTCCCAACCAACTTTTCGCAGAAGTGTCATTCGGCCGAATAACTTTTGGCAATTAATTATTTCGCAAACATTTCATTTCCAACCCCATAGTGATATAAATGAGAATTGCCCAGTAGTTGGGTTAGGTTAGGTTGGATTATGTAAAGTTGGGAAATGCAATTCGGCCAAATGACCCTTCTGGAAAAGTGGATTGAGAAGTGAAATTCAATTTTCGGCGAAAAGGCAGAGAACCGTTAAATCGTTCGCTGATATGTATTGTATGGGACGTTTCATAGTAATCCGCTGGACAATGTTGATCGACTGTCATGTGTGGTCGGTGCAAACCACCTTTTTTGTTTTAATAACCAAAATGTGGTTAATTTTGTCGCATCGTTGTACTTTTTATCATAAAGCTTTAATATTTTCTCAGTATAGTAACTACTAACGATATGCTTATTGCTATAAGAATGGTATTTCGATCGATTTAGTACAAAAAATACTTTGGAGATATTACTATAAGTAGTTAAATTTATATTTCGATTAATTTAGGTGGCAATGAACAACCCGTCCCTGAGGTGATATTACACTTTTATATCGCTTGAATCACTCGCGAAATTAGGTGTCTATTAACACAAATATCTATACATACAAGCGCTATGTCACCTCATTTTTCATTGTCAAGAATTGACCACGCACTTATAATTGTAATTTTGTTTATTGGTTACTATTTTAAAGCATTGTATCGCACTTCTATATCGCTAATACGTTAATAAGTTAATTACAAAGGATCATTACTTTAGATATACTTAGCGTTATATACGGTAGAGATCAAACATATCCTAGCACGCATTCAAAATATTATTTAAAGGTTTGGCAATAAAGGTAGGCGTAATCACAGAAATTGAAGATTTTTTGCTGCTCCTTTGTACATACAATAATAAAGTATTTTCTCGCCGCTTATTAGTAGGCATCTGGGTCAAAATCCTTTTCGTTGTCTTATTTTGTGTCCCTAAAAAACGTGACACAGTGGTGATTTTTGCATGAGACGATGTTTTGTTTTCAATTTCTTATGTAAGGATTAAAATCTAGCGTGAAAAAGAAATACAAGTGCACCGGATTTTTTTATTTACTTAGTCGAAACAGTAGGTAACTAAAAGCGTGACAGAGTGGTATGAAACAAGACAACGAAAATAATTTAGACCCATCTGTCATCTTTGAAAAGTATTAATATTCCGCTATCTTTAGCTGCCTAATAGTAATATTAATAATCGTACCACGAGCAAAGGATAGATTAGAATGAATTTGTAATACTTTATTACTTAATATGTATTACTTTAGAAGTACCTATACAGTAGATACAGCGACGTAGACTGCCTGCGAACGTAGTATATAAAAGGGCCCATATAAAATAACAGTAAACACCCAGAAACAAGGAAACAGAAATACGCGAAGCTCTTTCAAAGTTCGAGAATTATTTTTGCATTTTTGTTTGTTGATGGACCTACCATCAACAAGCACTTGGAATACATAATATCAAAATTATAAAAATCTACCTCCGGTTCTTACCCTTACATTAATATTACACGATATCGTATCGTATACCGAAAGGCACATAACTGTGCCATTTTGCACCTATAACGAAATAACCTGTATTTATCTACGTGTGACGAAATGAAAACGGTCGATTGCTTAATTACAGGCAAAATGAGCGTCGGCGACGAAGAAGAGCGCCAAGCCTTCCGCTCAAAGGG
>JALPQI010011579.1:0-44875 GCA_025490895.1 Thaumatotibia leucotreta | reverse complement strand
GACATACATTTCCTGTACAACCGGTGCCAGCAGCCTGTGTTTCCTGACCTGCATTTGTGTCGAGCTAGCAGGAGACGAAGTTACACCACACACCTACACACTGCTTATACCCGGGTGATATCTTTTCCTTATTTTTTAAACACGAACTCACTACCTAAAGGGGCAAATAAGCCTATCCAATTTTTATTAACGTGACACCAGGTTAAGGATAAGGTGTGAAATCTCTTTACCCTCGACACTCAAGTGTTTAACATAGATATTTAATTTTTAAGTTTACCTTTAAGGTTACAACGTGTTGTATGTTAACTCCGGATACCCGGGTTATAAATTTTGAAATTCCCAAGAGGGAGGGATTTGTATTTAAGTATAAAATAAACCTTTTATCAAAGTTGCTCAATTGTTTTGCTTGATTGATCTTGTCATGTACGAGTAAGAGTTTCGCTGGAGAAGGCGTCCATTTTATTTTAAATATTTTCCAGCGAGGCTCAACCCTTGGAGGGCCAACAATCCACACCCTGTTGTTAACTTCTTCTTAGTCTCATTGCTTTAGCGACCTGCTAGGTCCGTGTGACTTGACGTCCTATAACTGTGAACATCCCACAACTGAAGTAGGTTAAAATTGGGGATTCTGTATACTTTAAGTTTCCCAACTTATTTCACTTAAACCCACAGCGTCAAGTCTTTGTTTTTTTTAATAATATCCATTTGGAGATATTACAGTGGCGCCCAACGTGGGGCCTGTTTTATAGAACCTATTATTCTAGAATATTTAGAAAGGTCCAAGGAGTATATGACAGGATCAAGCAAGTAACGTTTTGTTAATTTTAAGATTTTATAGTGGTGCGAAGGGGTATTGTATTGCGTACTAGTATTCAAGTTACAGTCATTCGTTAAAAAAAACTAATGGTAAATTAGTTGAATATTGTTTTATTACGATAGGTGGTAAAGAAGCATTTGGGCTTGTAAACTCAAAGGTTTTTCTGAATGTAATACCACACTTTGAGATTTTCTCAACACTCTTATGAGATTAAGTTAAAAAAGGTCTTATTGTTACTCCTCTATAAATATGTGATACTTATTTTGTACTTCTTTCTTTATTGAGGGAAAAGAAATTTAAACTCAAAACTTTAACCCGTTTGAGTTTCCAATTTTTAAAACTTACATGAATTTACCTTTAAATATGGATTTTCTAAATGCGGGTTGTAAAATCACTCACCTACACAAAGACGAAATAACACATGAGTTGGCGATTCGGAAACTTCCGGTTGATCCCGTTTCGCGTAGATCTAGTTTGTGTCAGGCGCTTAAGCAGACTGCTGCACTTGCTAATAAGGGTAGCCTAAAATTCCAAGATTTAATACAAAGCAACCCTGCGTTAGAACTAGATGTTTGTCAACGGAAAGCAGAAGAAATTGATCAGGAGATTAAAGAAGAGTTGTCCGTGTCAGCTAAAGATCGCTTGTCTTCCCGTTGCAAATATCTTATTTGCCGTCTTTCTCGTTTAGATGAAACCGAGGAGGTTCAACTTTTAAAGACGATGTTAGATACCATTGTAACTCGGTTGAATGATGGTAATTCTTCGGCATCATCTGGTTCTGAAGGTGATGACCATTCTTCCAATGAAACTCGAGTAATTCGAGAAATCATAATTAAACCGGATAAGACTTTTAATATAAATTCTTTGAATTTGAAATTTAAAGGTGATACGTGTGTGCGTTGATTTCTTACTAGACTGGAAGAGTTGCGGATTGCCAGGCGTATATCAGAAGATAGGATTTATAGGGGTTTTCCCGAAATTCTTGAAGGACCTGTTTTGTCTTGGTTCCGGTCTCAGCGCACCCAGCTTCGTTCCTATAATGATGTCACCGTTGCTTTAAGAGAGGAATTTGATATCCCGGATTTAGATTATCAATTGTTACAGGAGATCCGTGCAAGAACTCAGGCCAACCATAGTTTATTTTGTTTCTACAGTTTTAGGCATGTACGAACGACTTACCAAGGAGATTCCGGAGCAGGAGAAACTGGACACTCTGATGCGGAACATTCGGCCGGAATATTCAAAGAACCTCGCTTTACATGATGTTGCTTCCATTCAACAATTAAAAACGCTCTGCAAGCGGATAGAGTTAGCCGAGGTTAAGGCTAATTCCTTTATTGAACCTAGTTTGAGTAAGAATTCTGAAAACATTACTTCTAGTGCCCCTAGAGTGATTAATGATGATCGTCGTAGGTTTCCTGCGCGTCCCACCAATTCTTCAAAAGCTTTTGTTGCCTCATTGGCACAAGGCTCTTCTCACATGAAGTGTTTCCGTTGTGGTAGAACTAATCACACGACTAAATCTTGTAGAATTTCCCAAGATATTGTTTGTTTTAAGTGCGGGGAAAAAGGAGTACGCACTCCTGCCTGTACTAAATGTAATCCCAAGCCAAAAAAACTAGGAAGAGTTGTCTTTTCTAAAACTAACAGCTATAACCCTTCTGCTCCCTTTCACGCCGGAAAGACAATATTTTTTAATCCTCCTGAGGGAGATGACAGAGTTTATGCTCACCTGAATATTCTAAGTTTAAATTTTCGAGGTTTGTTGGATTCTGGTGCTAGTACCAGTTTTCTAGGTAAAGATAGCCATCTGGTTTTCGCTACGGGTGGTGTTTCTATTCAGACACATAAGAAACCAATCTTGATTCGCGTAGCAAACAACAACCGTTTAGTGTGTACTCAATTTATGTTACTGCCTATAAATTATAAAGGCGACGTTAAATTAATTCATTTCGATATTCATCCTCAAATAGCTCAACCTATCGTACTAGGTTTGAATTTTTGGCGTGCATACAAATTAGCGCCGGGATTGATTACAGATATTCCTAATGGTGATGAACATTTTTTGGACAGTCTTGATATGTCACGCTCTGATACTGATTTGATAACGTATGATGGTTTATCTCAAAAGCAAAAAGCTCAGTTGGAAGCTACCAAAACATTATATGACCAAATCGATACTGATAAAGTCGGTTTAGGGAAAACTCATCTAATTGAACACATTATAGATACGGGGGATTCTCCTCCTATTAAACAAAAATACTATCGTCTGAGTCCTTTAAAACAGGAAGCTTTAGAAAATGAAGTAGATCGTATGTTGAAAGCAGGGATAGTAGAGCCTTCTCACTCACCGTGGAATTCTCCTGTTGTTATGGTGGAAAAGTCTAACGGGGATATGAGACTATGTCTGGATAGCCGAAAACTAAATTTGGTATCGAAATCGGACGCATACCCAGTTCCATACGTTCATTATATTCTAGATAATTTGCGTGACGCAAAATTCCTAACTTCTTTGGATTTAAGTGCTGCTTATCATCAAATTCCATTAAGCGAAAAGTCAAAAGAGAAAACTAGTTTTACGGTCCCTGGTAAAGGTTTGTTTCATTATAACCGCATGTGTTTTGTTTTAGTCGGAGCTTCTGCGACAATGCAACGTTTAATGGATACTCTTTTCACGGCAGAATTCGATAATAAAGTTTTCTGTTATATTGATGATATTATTATTTGCACTTCCGATTTTGATGAACATCTTCGTTTGTTGAAAGCCGTATATGAGAAACTTAAATTTGCCAATTTGACAATTAATATGAAGAAATCCTTATTTTGTAGAAGTGAACTAAAATATCTTGGATACCTCATTGATAGGTACGGTCTTAGAACTGATCCCTCTAAAGTAGATGTCATGTCTGGATTTTCCTATTCCGGATGATGCAAAAGCTGTAAAACGTTTTTTTAGGAATGTGCGGTTGGTACCGTCGTTTCATAAATAATTTTTCTAAAATAGCTCGTCCCTTATCACGGCTAACGAGTAAGAATGTAAAGTTTGTTTGGTCTAATGAAGCAAATGATTCATTTAATTTACTTAAGTCTGCTTTAATATCAGCACCTATTCTTAAATGTCCTAATTTTGACAATGACTTTTATATCCATACTGGTGCATCTTCCTATGCTATCGGAACCGTACTCATGCAAAAATATGACGTAGTAGACCATCCCATCGCATATTGTAGTCGCACGCTAAATAAGCCTGAGACAAACTATTCCGCTACTGAGCGTGAGCTCCTCAGCATAATTTACGCATTAGAACAGTACAGAGCATACGTGGAGGGTAGGAAGTGCTATATAGTAACAGACCATGCATCGTTAAAATGGTTCACTAATTTAAAAAATCCAACGGGTCGTCTGAACCGTTGGGCATGCAGGCTTAGTCAGTTTAACTTTGAAATTATACACCGGAAGGGTAAAGAACATGTCATACCTGACTGCCTTTCCCGGATCCATCTGAATGCTATTGATGTACTTTCGTCCCAAGACCCATGGTACCAAGACCTATTCAAAAGGGTATCAGAGAAACCCTCTTTGTTTCCTAATTTTAAAATAGAAGAGAATAAGCTTTTCCGTTTCTCGAAGAATAAATATCGCCTAACAGATCAATTTGACTGGAAGTTGGTAGTACCTTACGAGGAACGGAAAGAGATACTTAATAGGAATCATGATCATCCTACCGCTGGTCATTTTGGGGTAGCCAAGACTCATTCGAGAATAGCTGATAATTATTTTTGGCCAACACTTTTTCAAGACGTCAAGGAATACGTTCACTTATGTGAAACTTGCAGGACTTATAAACCTGTAAATTTAGCTAGACCTGGTCTTATGGGGTCTCCCCGACGTGTTTCGTCACCAGGCGAAGCAATCTCTTGTGACATACTTGGTCCATTTCCTCCTTCTTATTTAAGAAACCAGTACCTGTTCGTGTGTACTGATTACTTTAGTAAATATGTTACTTTATTTCCACTCCGTACCATAACTGCGAAGGCAATAGTTAAATGTGTGGAGAAAGGAATCTTTCTGGTACACAGGGTACCCAAATACATTTTTTGTGACAATGGTGTTCAATTTACCTCGAAGGATTTTAGAGATTTGATGACTAAATATAGTGTTCCCCATATATTTTATAACCCTAGATATCATCCTCAGACCAATCAAACGGAAAGAGTGAACCGCGAGCTGGTAAGAACCATTGCTTCTTACGTGCGTTCTGATCACCGCAATTGGGATAAGAATGTAACGGAGATACAATGTGCTCTCAACACCGCCAAACACGAGGTCACCAAACACACCCCGTATTTTTTAACACATGGTCGTCAAATGATCCTGGAAGGCTCTCTGTACAATGATGACGGTCCTTTAGACCAAAACGCCCTACACCTGGATACCAGTTATTCTTTTTCAGATAAGCTAAAAGAGTTAAAATCTATTTTCCAAAAGGTGCGTAACTCGTTGTTAGCATCCCATGAACGTAATGCTAGGTATGATTACAACATGAGGAAGCGTCACGTAGAATTGGAAGAAGGCCAGATCGTATATAAAAGATGTTTCAAATTCAAATTCAAATTCAAATTTATTTATTGGTAAAAATGTGATAACAATTTTACACGTCAAAAACAATTTGGTTTGGTAGTAGGTATATACATATAATCAAAAGTTTTAGTGCATTAGTTACTTATATTAATACATAGGTATATTAATTATGTTTATCATTAACTATATAAAAACAATGTCATTTTAATAATAATTACAATTACAAATTGTTGTCACATAAGGTAGGTAGTGGTGGAGTAGGTATTATCTGGATACTAATTACAATTCACTTTGTATAAATTCGTTAGTATTGTAACATGCCAACTCACAGAGCAGCGATTTCAATTTGTTTGTGAATATTGTGTCACTAGCAGAGTTTTTTATGTCGATTGGAATACAGTTATAAATTCTAGGGCCGAAGACGCTGAGTGATGCACGCGACTTAGCGAGCCGTCGCCGCGGGGGCGCGAGCAGGTTTAGCGCGCGACACCTCTCGCTTCTGACGCCGTATGCAGAGTAGTTATGCTGGTTAGCCCTTACATATTTGCAAGCAGTAAGGATATATACACTGGGCAGAGTTAAGATTTTATATTGTTTGAAAAGTTCTTTGGCGGGGTGATCAGCCGGTTTACGGGCGATTATTCGTAATGCGCGCTTTTGAAGCTTAAATGGCCTATCACGGTCAGCAGATGTTGCCCACAAATCGACTCCCTGTATTAGGATAGAATGGAAATATCCATAGTATGCTTTTTTTAGGTTATCGATGGATAGTGTGGGTGCGAGCCGAGATAGTGCATAGCATGCCGAGGCCAGTTTATTGCATACTTGGTCAATGTGGGGAATCCATGTTAATCCGGAGTCAATGGTGAAACCTAGATATTTAACGGCCTGAACCTGAGGGACTGGAATGTTGTTGATTGAGATGTTCAGTTGAAAATCCTCTTTTTTTCTTAACATGAAGTGTATTATGTTAGTTTTGTCTATATTCAATGACATCCCGTTAGCTGAGAACCAAGAAGATATGTTGTGCATTACTGCAGTTAATTTGGATATTAAGTTATCAACGTTATCAGAATTTACAATGATGCATGTGTCGTCTGCAAATAAGACGTATTCGGGGTCCGAGCAGGCAGATGTGATGTCATTGATCAAGATTAGAAACAGGTTATTGCCCGTCGAAGAGCCCTGTGGGACCGAGCAGTCGCCTAGGTGTTCCATTTCGGACCTAGCGTTGAGGACGTGGGTACGTTGTTTACGATTGTTCAAAAACGAAGAAATAGTATCATGGAAACTATCTTTAAAACCGTATCGAGATAATTTGTCTAGAAGGAGGTTGTGATTTATCATCTCGAAGGCGCGCGACAGGTCGCAGAACACAGCTGCGACCTGTCGCCCGCACTCGAGGTGCCCCAGCACGCGCCCCACCACGTCGCGCGCGGCGTCTGTCGTCGAGCGCCCGGGCTGGTAGACATACTGTTGGCGGTTAAGTAATTGGTTGCATGTCATATGGTTCATTATTCTATTACATAACAGGCCCTCAAATATTTTTGATATTACAGGAATTAAAGATATGGGTCTGAAACTTTTAAGTGAGTGCATATCGCCTTTGCCTTTGTAAACGGGTTGTACTTTTATCTGTTTTAAGGTCTCCGGATAGACTCCTGCGCTGACACATTTATTAAATAATAATAAAAGTAACGAGATCACGCTCGGAGGTAAGCTATCGATAATGCGCGTTGTCATGTCATAAATATCCTTAGATTCCTTTCGCTTAATATTTTTGCAAACGAGTATCATATCGCTAAGCGAAAAGGGTACAAAATTATAGGTAGGAGATATCCTATTTAAATATTTTTCTAGGTATTCGAGGGCGGAACGGATACATGGAGCGTTATTATTTGCGTTAGCATTGACATAATACCGGTTTAATTGTGTGGCGGCGGCGAAGGCGCGCGCGCCGGCGCAGTCACCAGCTGATCGATCCACGAGTACCTTAATCGCGTTGTTAGCGTTTTTTTTGTTTTTGCATGTTTCCATTGATATTACGCGCCAAATGCTGCGACACATATCATTACTACTTATCGATATTTGATTGTTTATGTAACTACTACGTACGCCTCTTAGCTCTGCCCAGTATAACAGTTCAGTCTTACTTAATGCGGTACGTAAATCAGCGTCTTCGGGTCTAGATGATAACATGACTTTTATTTAACCGACTTCAAAAAGGAGGAGGTTTACAATTCGTCGAAATCTTTTTTTTTTTTTATGTATGTTCCCCGATTTCTCGAAGACGCGTTGACCGATTTGAAATATTCTTTTTTTGTTTGAAAGGGTATACCTTCTAGTTGGTCCCATTGTCACCGAATCCAGATCTGATGATGGGATCCTGGAGAAATCGAGGGAACTCTTCAAATGTTGTAGGCACACATAACATTTTTCATTTATTTTCGAAGACTAATCAAGTATTTGCATCTAGTCATGAACATCTTGAGTTGGTGATCTGATGATGGAAGGTACAACTCTTTAGCAATTAGGAGTTGGGGGATAATTCTTTAAGTATAACATATTTCGTGTATTTTGGAAGCTATTTGAGTATTTGCCTTTAGGTGGTCATCCTTTTATGTTGGTGAGCTGATGATGTAAGGTACAACTCCTTGGAGATTAGGAGTTGGGGGATAATTCTTTAAATATAACATATTTCATATATTTTGGAGGCTATTCGAGTATTTGCCTTTAGGTGGTCATAGTCTCATGTTGGTGAGCTGATGATGAAAGGAATAACTCCTTAACGATTAGGGGTTGGGGGATCATTCTTTGTATATAACAAATGTCATACATTTTCGAGATCTATTCAAGTGTTTTCTTAGTAGTTATGACATGTCGGTTAGCGGTTAGTGATTCTTTAAATAATATTGGCATGCTAAGTCACCTTTGAAATTGTTGTTGTATTCATATAAGTTCGCCAGTTCAGGTTTTATGGCCTACTACAGTGCAGTACATTCTAATTATAAGTATTTAGAGCATACTGAATAACGATTTTATATTTACACTACTAAAAAGCAAAAAATAAAATATTTTAAAAATAAAAATAAAACCGCCTTCAAAAATTCGCCCGAACTAAAAAGTTAAAAATAATTTTGGTTCCTACTACTTAGGATTTCCTACCCAAACCTTTAAACCTTTTACCCTATTCATTGAAATAAAACATTATGGCTAGGTACCCTACAGATTTCTTAGAAGTCGGTGCCAAGCCAAATATGTTCACTTCGCGAGTACTTATATGTATTTGATAGAGCTTTGTAACTTACTGTCACTCCGGTTATGCTTTCATGAAAATGACTGAGGCAGACCATTCTGTTGATAAAAGCGTAATCGGTGTGACAGTAAGTTACAAAGCTCTATCTAATATATACCTATGAACGTATTCGGCTTGGCACCGACTTCTAAGAAATCTGTAGGGTACCTAGCCATAATGTTTTATTTCAATGAATAGGGTAAAAGGTTTAAAGGTTTGGGTAGGAAATCCTAAGTAGTAGGAACCAAAATTATTTTTAACTTTTTAGTTCGGGCGAATTTTTGAAGGCGGTTTTATTTTTATTTTTAAAATATTTTATTTTGCGAATACTATTACGTAGTTTTTTCGTTTGTTCACTAACCCATGAACCGACACAGCTTTTAATACGGTGTTTTTTCAGAGGAAAGTGAATCTCATAATAATGTCTGATGACATTCATAACAAGTTCAATTAAGACGCCGGGACAGCTATTTTTAATAAGGAGAGATTCCCATTGATATTGGTCTAGATCGTGCGTAAACCTAGTCTTACTCTGATTTGTAAAGGCTCTCATTAGAGAGTGGAGGTTTTTTGATGGAAGATTATTATGAATGTCAACAACGATATTTATGGATAAGTGATCTGAGAGATGCATGTCAAAACAATTTACATATTTTATGTCAGATTTTTTAATATTACAGTAGGCATGATCAATACAAGTCGAAGATAGACCCGTAATTCGTGTTGGGTCAGTAATTAAATTATTGAATCCAGATTGCTTAATTGTATTAAGTAAGAATTTGCTATTATTACATTTTGTTAGTAAATCGATGTTTATGTCACCAAGAATTAGAACATTATAATTTTGAATAGTATCAAGAGTTAATAGCTTGTCTAACAGAGATAGAAATAAGTTTACGTCACCGTTTGGCGGCCGGTA
Source organism: Thaumatotibia leucotreta (assembly GCA_025490895.1). Classification (NCBI taxonomy): domain Eukaryota; kingdom Metazoa; phylum Arthropoda; class Insecta; order Lepidoptera; family Tortricidae; genus Thaumatotibia; species Thaumatotibia leucotreta. The sequence continues at coordinate 35,263 of JALPQI010011579.1, read as the reverse complement.
CACACACACCACGATCAGGTCCAGGCCCAAGCACTCGACAGCGCAGGCTTCGAACTGGGACTCCACTGACAGCTCGGTTACCTCCTTGCGTTCAAAACACGGGATGCTGGACTCCACATAGATGCAAGATATTCCTCCCATATGTGAGGATCGACAGAACTTGGCACGTAGTTGGTAGTTGATTATGTTCACAGATGATATTTGGTTAGGGTCGAGCCAGTGTTCCGTGAAGCACAATACATGTACCGGCTGATCCCTAGTCTGGAGCTCCGATTCAATTCTGAAGGTTTTATTAGCGAGCCTGTTTATATTTTGATGTACGATACTAATCTGACTAGATGGACTAGGTTTTATAGTTGCAGGCTTAGTCAGTTTTGGAAGGCCTGGGCTCCCTTGGTCGGAGAAAGGGCTTCCATTCCGTTATGCAGGTGTTCACGGGCCACGCAGATGGCGATAAGAAGTCGTCGTATACAGATAATGGAATCCCAATTTTGAAGGATTTATACGATTCTCTTTTCGAGGGTATCGACTCGACGGAATAGTTAACTCCATGGCGAATGTTGTTAAGGTGGTCGATTAAGGTATCTGGAGTGGAGTCATTTTTGAAAAAACATCCGTGTAGGTATCGTAGGACGACTACTCCGCGCAGGTCGGTATTTTCGGCAGATCCGTTTATTGATAAGGGTTTCGTTTTGTAACTTTGGCGGCGGGTGGTGACGACTTTGTGCAGTTTCCCAGTCTTCGTCGTTTATGTTGTTTTCATTTTTCGTATCAACAGTCGTGTTGGTATCTTCCACGGGTTTTTTAACACTCGGGTAGAGGTTTGCACTCGTTAAATTGGCAGTATTTACCAGGTTTGATTCTTTTGTCGCGGTAGTCGGCAATGGCGGGGGCTCTTTCTTTGCTGGCTGGTTCGTGTGTTTGAACTTAAAACCGGTCGGTTTATGCGCAGCAAGCCTCTCTTTCGTGCGCGCAGCAGCTGCGCGGGGCTGTCGCGGCGCTTGCACGTGCACTAGAGCGGGACGGGTATTGGGAGTCGACGCGTTGCTGCTCGGTGTTGACAGGGCGCCTTTGTTCTCTTGTTTCTCAGCCGTTTTCGATGACCCCTCGGTTCGTAATGCGTTTATAACGGATTTTATTTCGGATATTTCACTCGAGATTCCATCGATTTTTGTAAATATTTCACTCACTTTTTGTTCAATAGGTTTTAAGAGCGTTGATATAATGTTTTTAAGAGCATTACAGTCACTTTCTTCCATGTTAGCAAATAAAACACTTCAATTATATTAGTGACACCGTCATTAACGTTCGGCCGACCGCGCGCGACTGTTTTCCATTGTCCAACGCTGATAAGCATTTTTCGACGAAGCTAGCTCCCCGATATGACAAATGTGTCATTTACAAGAAATTAGGACCATTAGTTTATACTTTAAAGTCCCTAGAAGGAAAACTTTTAGGTAACTTTCATATAAAAGATATAGTCCGCCCTGGCGCAGCCGAGCCGTCTCCACAACGGTAATCGTCTCTCGTCCATAAGACACCAATATCTTTCTGTTGTCGTGTCACTCTACGGAATATAATTTTATATTTACCTTACTTTTGGTACCGGATGCATACGGACCATTTAAATATTTTTCCCTATTATATCCTAATAAAGATGCAGGTAGAGGAACTTTGTTAAACAAATCTAAATATTCTGTATCCTTATAAAGATATAAATTAAAATAATCTCTACTAAACTAAACCTTTGTTTATAATCAAGGTATATTCTGTCCCTATAGGAGAAAACTTTGAAGAAGTTGACTCTAAGTATAGGATATTAGCTGAAAGGAATAAAGAGTGTTTCTTTCCAGTTATGTTTGTCAAGGACAAACCATGCATTTCAAATCAGGTATATGAAAATTCGCTAGTTGCAAATAGCCATTCTCATGTTACCTAGCAAACAAACAATTAGGCAAATCTTTAATAAAGTAAAAGTTAAAATGCCACAATCTTAGTATGTAAAACCAGTACTAGTTAACATGTTAGTTTTCATGGTGACCCTAAGTCATCCATTAGTTCTATTTTAAAGTCTTAGTTTTGGATGGCCATCCCAATAGTAATTAGCATTAGTTGATAAATAGCATCCCAGTAATAATTAGCACTAGTTGATAAATAACCATCCCGGTAATAATTAAGATGATAAAATAAGCATCCTTATAGTAAATTACCAAGTGATAAATAAATGCACACGCATGAAGTTTGTTCTGGTAGTAATACGTTGTTAAGTTTTCATTGTCCTCCTCAATGTCACTTATTAAGTTCCGTCGTAGACCGAAATTCAAATATGTCTCCTTTTCTTTAAAAAAAAAAAACTAACTTATATATATATCAAATTTCTTACCATTCTTATATCTATTATCCTCATTAACCTCTAACCCTCTTCATCCGCCTACTGACTGCTTTTACCGCAATCAATTAACTTACCTGCTTTGGCTCCTGCTTATTTGATCCTCCCCCTAGATCCACACTAAAAGTTAACATACTCTCATTACCCACGACTAACCGCTTATAGTGCCAATAATATTCCCGCTTATGCTTTCATAATTTTGGGTACTTTATATGTTATGTATATATCAAATAGTATCTTATTTCTAAAAAAAATTTTACATTTTATTCTAAAATTTTAAATTTTTTTTAACCCAACATAGGATGAACTGTAACACTTTGCAGTGTTAAAAGATTAAAGTTTTATATCATTTTTTTACTATATGACCCAAGTTGAATAAATAAAATCTTTCATATTTGGAGTACCGATTTGGAAATTTGTATTCACAGGGCACTCTTAATGAGGTTTAGATGGTTAATTAGGCATTTCTTTCTGTTGTTTCAAACATAAGAGATAAATAAGGAGAAATTACCTGAGCGTTTCCAAGTGGAAAATTCCTGCATTGTGTTATATGGTGTAGCCACCATCATAAGTTGGTTAATTCCTTTGGTTGTCGAAGTCTAGATTTCCTTTTTAGGATATGTAAATGATTGCGTTCTGGTTTGTTTACGCCGGAAAGATTAGATGCCATTTTTGACAAATGTCACGGGCTAAGTCACAGATAGGATATCTGCGCCAGGGATCGCAACCGGTAATCTGAATACAGGTTTTAAATAAGGTATTACCTGTAATAGCGAATTTCGCTACGTATATCGGTTAATGTCCAAATAGTGGTATAATCAATATTGGTATTCAAATATATTAGATGTTTAGCTATTTGACAGCAATACCTATATAATGAGATTTACCCCTAAACACGATCACCGGTATTAACTGTCAATGTCAGTTCTGTCAGGCCAAGAAGTTGTTCTAATATGTTGATATTATTCTCTTAAGATTATTATGACAAAGAGGCCAACCTGAATATAATCATAACCCGAAAGAAACTTAATTGCATTAAGTTAAGGTTTACATTACTTAAAACAAAGAGGGTTTCCTTAGCTTTTAGCAGGTCAGTATAAATCGATTATGATGAGAAAACAGGACAGCAAGTTTTCGAGTGTTATCGCCTTTATTCGAGTCTCATTCTTATAAACGAAGGATAAAGATCCTACGGACTGTTATATCATAATCAGTGACATATTCTTTTTGATTTACACTATGCTAATGCATATGTTTTTGTTTCGTTATTACACGTTTTGGCAAACGACCCTTTAATCTAGTTTATTATTAAAATTACATGAGCCTTGTATTTTTCCTATAGCCTCCTGCCGCCCAGACCATAAAATTTGCCTGAGAATTTTGAATTAATAATGTAGGAAATAGAATAGAATTTCTCTTGTTTAAGGAGACCTTTTAATAGGCCTCTGGACGGCAGAAGGAATATATTTTTAATACCTAATTCAGAGTTTTCATACGATTTGCTCAGCATCCAACTCACACGTGTGCAGTGTTTTTCTGGTTCTAGTAGCAGACAAATTTACCCAACTTGACAAAACTTCGATGGCGTTGCGGTATGTACATCGAGTTCATAAATACAGGGTGTTTGTTATGTCGTTAGCCAAATTTGGATATGTCATTCGCGATAAGTGACACTTTTTTTTAGTTTTTTTTCCCGTTTTTTATCCGGCAAAAATATAATTTGTGGTCACTAGGCAAGTTTGTTTCAATCCGTGCGATTCGATAGCAGACAAAAGGGTAGCAGGTTTGAGTATTCAAGTCTTAGCCAATCAGGAGTTCATCACAAGCACCGATCAGCCGACGTCACTCATCCCACCATCGGCACTAAACAATGAATAAAATGTCCTAACTACATGCACACACGATTGTTATTTGATTAAAACTGCCCAAGCGCACCTGCTCGTCGTCATCAACAATTCAATTTGCTTAAAGAGTGCATTGGAATCGATATCTGAGGTAAACCAGTACGCGTTTGTATGACGGAACATTTAAGTTACTCCGTTCTTGAGGTCAAATTATGCTGGCTCGGCTGATCGCAAGATGCCATGTGCCCTTTGTACAGCACTCTGTAAACAAAGAAGGAGTGCGCTTGCGTGAACGCGCTCGAGTCAAACTACACTCAGATCGGCGCGCAACTCAAAATACCCTCATTATTAGTACTGTATGCGATAGACTGATAATGCTGTCTCGTGGGATGTACCTGCAAGTTAAGCTCCACCTCCATTCCCCACCACGCGTAGGAAACTTGTTACGTACGTTATAATATAACGCATTGAATTAGTTACCTTATGCGGGTTAATTAAAGTTGCAAACTCAAACACCCTTTCCAATCTAATTTGGCAGTTATGAGATAGTGGGGCAGTACACACGCAAAGTAAGCAAGTGATCATAGTGACCAAACATTCGTTAGATAATGGGATTAAAAAAAAAATCTATAACAAAAAGGATAATGAAAAATGGATTATTTATGTTTTACCAAATATTTTTTTACGCCTTTACCCAACACATATTGCAATATGGCTAAGGATATAAAAAACACCCTGTATATGAGCTAATCCAAGGATTCAAAAATAAATGAGTATAGAAAGATACATATGCATTTGAACAGATTAACCAATCAAAAATACATATTAGGTCATATTTATCTGAGCATGTCTCACATAAATATGTAAGCAACTGAAAATTCATAAATATCTGTACTAATATTTTTCAAAATTATATAACTGTAACCAAACTGAAACTCAACAAATATCTACGCAAAACTTTTTCCGTATATTTTGACAATCATCGAAAAGAGTACCGTACTGTCAAATCATACTTTTGTCTCTTTCACTTTACGTGTGACGTCATAGAAGTGTCATTAGTATTTGCTTGCGGCTTTTTACCCATATTTGCCGTTTTGTATTTTTGATTAACTTAAAAGAGGTTGTTATCAACTTTAATGACTGACCACTTACAAATTTATAAATGATATTGGTACTTTATTTCCTGCCGTGTATAGTAAGTGTAAGAGTAAGTAAGAATTTCAAGGACACATTTTCAATAATTAATTATTTTAATTAGGGGCTATCAAATAATTCTGTCATCTGTGAAGTAATAACGCGCATAGCATTTTGAAATTACATGTTCCTATCTGGCCTACTCCAATGAAGGCGTCTCAGAGTGCTGATAGAGACAGAAATTTGCGGATTTCGAAGTTCGCGGTAGGGCCGCTGTACCAACATTTGTTACATCCACATAGGTATGTAAAATTTATAAAATGTATGTGTTGTGGATTTTGGCATGATTTCTGTATGAAACGAAGTTTTTCTCTTGTTATTTTATGTTTCACAAATAAATATTCGATAGGAAGTAAATGCGCTTATATTTATTTAGTGATAGTGCATACTATATTCGTCTAGGGCGTTTGTTTATTGTATGAAAAGATGTAGAGCCATTTTAAATGATTGGTTTTGTTTGGCTCATTGTGTTTATTGCTTGACCCTTTTGAGCATTTTAAAAGTTTAATGCAGCGGAATAAAATGGATTCTCATACATTTATTTTAATCTTAGTAGTAAAATGACCAGAGCTTTAACTTTTATGTTTGAAAATAAACAAAATGAATAAATTTTCGTCTTCAATTTATGAATAAAATGCGGCCTTTTTCCAGCATGTTTGAGAAAAAACTATTTAGTCATAGTGTGTACTTGACATCTTATCTATCAAACAAAAGTCAGGAATACCGGTATTAAATAGAGGTACTTAATATCGTTAATAGTGAATATATAGTGAATAAGACAAAAGTGGAATTACAGCATTACCTCTAATTCGAATACAGGTATTGTTTTTTTAAGGGTAATCGTTTGACAGTTCTAATAGGGGTATTCAATAAAACCGGTTGTGCAATCCCTGATCTGCGCATATAAAGGTCATCATAGACGTGCCGTATTGTTGTGGGCGATATATTATATTTTCTAATTTAGTATTTTACCTTTAAATGGTTTATGGTAATCCGAAAATTCGTTTTGGAATTAATTTTGAATATTTCATTTGTCTGGTAATTATGAATATAAGAATCGTTCTAGAAAGATCGATGTTGTCTATGGTTTTCCTTGCCGGATGGAAGACGAAAAAAGCTGCGTCACTTCGTAAGCCGCCTTCGAGATGTGATCTTGTGGTATTGGTTTTTTCGGAGTCCTCGTTTTGAAATGGTGAGAATTCATTTGTAACAAGGAGTTAAAAGGCCGTAGCATATTTTGTTGCGGATCCGTGGTTAATATTTTTCGTGTATTTTGTTGCAGCCGCGCCACAATGTAACCTAACTTAGCATCGTGTCAGCCGATCATGGCATAATAGTTTTAATAAAGAAATGACCCATTAAGATTTGAAGTCCATACCGTTCGGTAAGTTACAGTGTCTGTTTGCTGTGGAATAATGAATTAACCTTGTAGGTTATTTCCTGTTGGTTAACGTGTGTCTTTTTGTCTTATTTTAGCACCACTTTATTTGAGGACGTATTACCCTCACTGGAACCATTTTGTTAGCAAAGTACAATAGAAGCCCAGCTAATAAACTGGTAAGTGACTATTGATACGACTCCACGTCATAACGACTGGATTGCGATTAAGAATAATTGGTATTTTGTCCAATTAGGATATTAACTGGACTCATTTTGTTCCAGGGTTTTTTTTTTGTTACTAGTTTTTTTTACTACCTTCTATTTTTATCAAGAAGATCAACGCTGGTGGTTTTTTATCTGCGTCTCCTACTGTATTTGTCGAGGACATACATTTCCTGTACAACCGGTGCCAGCAGCCTGTGTTTCCTGACCTGCATTAAGTATTTGTGTCGAGCTAGCAGGAGACGAAGTTACACCACACACCTACACACTGCTTATACCCGGGTGATATCTTTTCCTTATTTTTTAAACACGAACTCACTACCTAAAGGGGCAAATAAGCCTATCCAATTTTTATTAACGTGACACCAGGTTAAGGATAAGGTGTGAAATCTCTTTACCCTCGACACCCAAGTGTTTAACATAGATATTTAATTTTTAAGTTTACCTTTAAGGTTACAACGTGTTGTATGTTAACTCAGGATACCCGGGTTATAAATTTTGAAATTCCCAAGAGGGAGGGATTTGTATTTAAGTATAAAATAAACCTTTTATCAAAGTTGCTCAATTGTTTTGCTTGATTGATCTTGTCGTGTACGAGTAAGAGTTTCGCTGGAGAAGGCGTCCATTTTATTTTAAATATTTTCCAGCGAGGCTCAACCCTTGGAGGGCCAACAATCCACACCCTGTTGTTAACTTCTTCTTAGTCTCATTGCTTTAGCGACCTGCTAGGTCCGTGTGACTTGACGTCCTATAACTGTGAACATCCCACAACTGAAGTAGGTTAAAATTGGGGATTCTGTATACTTTAAGTTTCCCAACTTATTTGACTTAAACCCACAGCGTCAAGTCTTTGTTTTTTTTTATAATATCCATTTGGAGATATTACAAGACATCGATCAAGACAAATCAGTGGTCAAGATATTGGGCTTGTCTTACGATGCGAAGGCTGACGAGTTCCAGCTGAGTGGTCGCGTTGTGAACCCCGTTGTATCTCCGATTAAACGGAATGTTTTGAGCGCTATCAGCAGGCTGTTTGATCCGATGGGATTTGTTGGTCCTGTCACTATGAAGGCCAAACTCATTTTAACCTCCTAAGTCCTAAGCGACTTTTAAAAGAACAAAATGGCATCCTTGGTTAAGGCCTGGGTTTTGCTCCAAAGAAGATGTTACTATGACCGGAAGTTCTTTATAAAGCACTAAAGTGTAATAGTCACTGAGTCCTGAAGTTTTAACAGCAATTTGATCTGATTTGAACTTACTTGCACCATTTTGCCTAGAGCAAACATTATTCAGTAGTAAATAACGTTTACTTTTTACCAACTTAGCTAATCCAGACTTTTGTTCTTTTTAAAGAACTCTCGTTCATAGTGGGTTAGAAGGTGATATTATAATTGTAGATAAACAACAAGAGATATTGTTTAGAATCTTTAATCATAATTAACCAAATATTTAGCAAAAAATAATAAAAATATCTTCTCAATCACGTAACTATGTGCACTCAAAAAAATTACAAAAAACAACAATATTTATTTATTTTAATTAAAATATAATGCAACTTTGGCACAGTTATGTTATGTTTGGCACAGTTCAGTTATGAGATCTTTATGTACTGTTCATATGATATAAAGATCTCATAACATAAGTAATGATATCTTTATTATATTTATGAACTTAAAACCCAATTAAACTTATCAGTTAGGAGATCTGCTATCACATTTTTCCATTATCAATTCTTAAATTAAAGGAACTTATTATAAACAATACAATGTAACTCAACATTCAGTGTTACACTTTTGTGTGAAAGTCAGAAAAACAATTTCTTTTAGTAGTGACACACAGAGATAGGTCACAAGCTTTACAGTACATATGTGTCTTCATTACACAACCTTACTGCCGACACCTCTGTTGAGAAGTTCCCATTCCTGGTAAGTGAAAGGAACCGCGTTGTCTAAAAGCAGGTGAAAGGATCATTTTAACTGGAGGTCTGACTCTTTTTAAAGTGCTATCTACTTGACCCATCACGTCCATTGCCTCTGCAAGAGCTTGTTCATGCTCATTTTCAGAGCTCAAGTAATCATCTAAAATCTCTTCAGCTATAGATTGCTTGAACTCACGCAGTTGAAGTATTTTATATATGTACGAACACCTTGCATTTTTTGATCAGCTTTATATTGTATCCACCCATTCACGACAGATAAATCAATTAAATGACTGATAAACCTGACAGTCTATTTTTTGGTACGCATTCTTGTAGGACAGACAGCTAGCAATCGGTCTGTAAGGTCTACACCGCCCATGTTGCTCTTGTATTCTTTCACTACCTCTGGTCTGGGAACATGTGCATAGCTGCGTAATTTTCTGTCGTATCGTTTACACTCATCTGTTGTTTCTGCTGCATGTAAACTGGACAGAAACAAAACGGACTTATTATAGTACGATTTAGTTACCTTTACGTTACGTTTTCTATGTCGGATTCATTTAGAAGGTGGTCTATATCCACATCTCGTAACGCTGAAATAAAATGTACGGTTAATTTTATTTTGTAAATAATGTCGAGTCCGTCTCCATACTATTCACCAAAGTTTAGGTAAATATCGATCTGAATTTCCGATCCCTGAATATAATAACAATAATAATATTACAATCAAGCCGAAACGATAAACCAAAACATAACACAATAGAAAATGTATTACAATATTGTTACAATGACCGAACACACTTTAAAAAAGACAAATTATTTTACCTTGAATAAACATCACTTACACCGAATGTATACAACAAATAATGTAAAATAGGTATGCAATATGAATTTGTAAGCACAATCACAGTTTTAAAACATAAAAATATTAACATGTGTTTAAAATATAAATGGATTTACTTACGTTGTTTCCGACGTGCTGCCATTATGACCTCTTGCAGGCTACTACAAGCAAATATGGCGACTTGCTGATTCGATTTAACGCGTGCGAGAGAGACGACTATATCAACTCTAAGACCGTAAGGTCCAACTCCAATGTATTGTGGCAAATTACAAAAAATGATTTTGTACCTTTAAAAGGTATCTCGTGCATAATGACATGTGTTGCAATCGAATTGTTAGGACTTAACTGTCGTTGCCATTTTAGTCTTTTAAAAGTCATTTCGTTCTTAATGACAAATTTTTTTTTTAAGGCCGGGTCCCAGGAGGTTAAATTTGCTTTGGCAAAATGATCTTCAGTGGGACACACCACTGCCCAATGATTTAGTGCAAATATGGGAATCATTTTACACAAATCTTACAAATATGCCGACCATTCACATTCCGATATTTGGAATTGGCAGATGCAGATGAAGTTCAGTTGATTGGTTGCTGTGATGCATCTGCTCAAGCATACGGCTGTTGCATTTATATTAAATTCAAGACAAAGGGTGTTGCTCACATTCACTTGCTTTGCTCTAAGTCCAGGCTGGCAGGTGTGAATTCTAAATTAACCATACCGAAATTGGAACTGAACGGTGCGCTTTTGCTAGCAATGGTTATGAGAAATGTAGCTACTAATTTAAGGATTTCTGATGTGCATTTATTTTGCGATTCAAAGATTGTTCTCATTTGGCTGGAAATTTCAACTGTGAAGGTTCCTGCTTACGTTGGCAATAGAGTTCGCGAAATTAACAAATTGGCTGAAGGTATGTTCTGGCATTTTACTCCGGGCTTACTAAATCCCGCTGATATTCTCTCTAGATGGTCAGATCCGCAAAATCTGGCTGAAAACATGCTACGGAAGCATGGACCTGATTATTTGACTGATTGTGAAAATTACAATTTGTGTTTATCCGAAGTGGAAAAACCTTTTCAGACCTAAAGTGACGAATATGAAACATGTTTGACAGTCGTGGATAATGTGCCAATACATCCATTCTTTGAGAAATATTCAAATCTTTACAAAACCGTAATTGTGATGGCTTACATACTGAGATTTATTAACAAATGTAGAAAGAACGTCACTGAGGTAGGAAAAGTTTATCTCACAGAGTATAGGGCAGCTTTCATAATGATAATTAAAGCTATTCAGACTCACTATTTTGCTGAAGAAATGAAATGTATTGCAGAAAAAAGACAAATTAAGGGGCAACTTTGTCGTCTTTGTCCATTTTTAGACAAAGAATCAGTATTAAGAGTTAGCGGCCGATTGCAGCATTCAGATTTAGACTTTTCAAAAAAGTTCCCCATTATTTTGCCAAAACATTGTCATATAACGACATTAATTATAAGACAAGAGCATTTAGCTATGTTACACGGTGGCTCGAAACTTATTCTTGGTAATCTGTTTCAGAAATATTATATCATCAATTCTGTACGAGAGGTAAAGAGTGTCATCTTTAAGTGCGTTATTTGCCGTAGACATAAAGCCGAAGCTTCAAAGCAGTTAATGGGTTCGCTTTCCAAAGACCGTGTTACTCCTGATCGGGCCTTTAAAAAGGTGGGCTTAGATTATTGCGGCCCATTTGACATTAAGCAGTCCTCAAAACGAAACAGCATCATCACAAAGGGGTATGTTGCTTTATTTATTTGCTTTGCTTGTAAAGCTATTCATTTAGAGGTAGTCTCGGACATGTCTACAAATACATTCCTGGCAGCACTTAAGAGATTTATCGCTCGCAGAGGAGTTCCCACGGATATATACTGTGACAACGCCTCAACTTTTAAAGGTGCCAGTAATCAGCTGCGGGATTTGTACAATTTACACAGAAGTGAGGAGTTTCAGAGTGCCGTGCACAATTATTCTCTCCAAATGGAAATAGCATTCCATTTTATCCCACAATTCAGTCCCAACCATGGTGGTATTTGGGAGCGTGGTATTCAATCCTTTAAATTCCATTTAAAAATAATTTCTGGCTGCAAAACGTTCACGTATGAGCAATTTAACACAATTACAATAGAAATTGAAGGCATCTTAAATTCACGCCCCCTCATGCAGCTTACCACGCAAGATAACAATGATTTTTCTTGTTTGACTCCGGGTCACTTTTTAATTAGTTGTCCAATTCTGGCCATTCCTCAACATGATTTAACTGATATACCAACTAACCGTTTACAATTTTGGCGAACTTGTGAACAAATAAAACAACATTTCTGGAAGGTTTGGTCGAAAGATTATTTATCTTCTTTAAACGAACGCACGAAATGGTATAAAGATCTGCCTAATCTCAAAGAGGGCGCTGTAGTTCTTTTGATAAATCTTAACACCCAACCTCTTCATTGGCCTCTAGGAAGGGTCACTAAAATATTTAGTGGCTCTGATAATAAAGTAAGAGTTGTAGATGTTCGAACAGCTGACTGTAAAACACATCGTAGGGCTGTGTCTAAATTAGTTATTCTGCCAGTAGAATAATTTTATTATTTAATTTTTAGAAACTGTACCTAAGCAAGTTCCTTAGGTTCCGTTAATTCATTCGTTTATGTACCTACTAATGGAGTATAATGTTAATTTAATGTTTTTTTTATGTTTCCTACTATTCAAGACACTCTTTATATTCCTTTCTCCGGGGCAATTATGTCGGAGACATACTTAATTTATAAGTAAATTGTAGAGTTGTCTATGGTTTGACAACGGCTTCTTCCTTTGTACTTCTATCATTACGTATCGACATCTAATATATTTATTCTTATTAATTGTTATAACCGTGTTTCCTTGACAATGACAGCGTCGACAAAGGTCTGTGGTTAAATTGCAATCACGAATGATATGTTTCCTGTAGTTTCTGGTATCTATTATTTGGTCTTGAATGGCTATCATAAACCCTTCGGTTTCTGGAAATAGGTCGCCTCTCTTAAGCCACATATTGGACGCCAGCTTATCGACGTTAGGGTTTATTAAGCCGAGACGGTGTCGGCCGTGAAGTGACTTTTGAACCCACGCTTGTTGTTTTTGTTGTGGCTCTATAATTATTTGACATTTTTGTTTAGCTTGGTCTTTCAGGTTTAACGGTGTGAATTTATTATCTGTCTTAACAACGATACGGCACATTTGTGAGTGGGAAGATTGATCGTGGAAGAACTTTTGGAGTGACCCTATTTGTTTATTGTGAAGGTTTTTAATATCGATTTAGCCCCGCCCACCATCCGCTCTCGGCAAAGTCAGCCTCTGAGTGCAGCTTCGTGGATGGTGTTTACGGTACTTGGTCATCAATGTGTTAATCTTTCTTTGGAGGTTGCTGAGATCTGTTTGGGACCATTGGATAATCTGAAGGATCTGGGTGTGCATTTAGACTGCACTCTGTGCTGGAGACCCCAAGTTGCCGAGATCAGCCGGAAGGTATTGGGATCCCTTCACTCCCTGAACAAACTCAAGCACTTTCTGCCAATTAAGACGAAGGTGTTATTAGTCAACACTTTAATACTGCCGATTATTGACTATGGTGATGTGTGTTATCCTGATTTAAGCGAGGAGCTTCTTAACAAGTTGGACAGATTACTTAACAGCTGTATCCGTTTCATTTTTTGCCTCCGGAAATATGACCACGTTTCTGAATTTCGCACGCAGCTCGGGTGGTTTCCCATTCGTCAGCGGCGAAACATTCGCCTGCTTTGTACTCTTTTTTCAATCCTTAATGGCTCTTAATCCCCTGAATATCTCAAATCCTTCTTTCACTTTTATGGTGCCTCTTTTGATCGTAATTTCCGTTCCTCCGGCAATCTGTCTCTCTCTATCCCACTCCATCGCACTGGCTTTATGTCTGATTCGTTTACCATTCGAGCTGCTCGTCTCTGAAACGGTCTTCCTGCAAACATCAGGAAAGCGCCGAACAAATACGCCTTTAAAAAATCTGTTCGTAGTTTCTTTGCTGGTAGATAAAAGTTAAATAATGTTAAATACTACTTTTATTGGGTATATAGTATATATTATTTATTAATGTATGTATAATATATGTATTCATATAAATATTATGTATATGCGTATTTTAGTATTCTTAGTATTTTATTTGTTTTTGAGACTATGCTTTGTTTTCATTACCTTCATTTTATTAATGTTTTGTTAATGCACCGCCTACAATCTTTCTGCTTTGCCTCAAGGTTGACTGGTAGAGAATGCCGTATGGCATTAAGTTCGCCTTTTGTACTATAAGTTTTTCTTTTGTGCAATAAAGATTAAATAAATAAATAAATAAATAAATAATACCAAAAGAGTAAGTAAGGATAGGGATAGCATACGTATTAATGGCTTTGATCGTGTTCCGGGCGTTAAGCTGAGTGTTTAGAATTTTATGGAGCCTAGCTGTGAATTTGTGTCTAAGTGTATTTTTTGTTGTTTTATGATGGATTTGTCGTGATTGTTGATAACCTAAGTACTTATATCCATCTTCATCATCAACATGGTCAAAGCGCTCTCCGTTGTTTAGCGTGTAACTGTTGTGCTCCACTTTGCCATTTCGAATTGAGTGAACTTTGCACTTCTCGATGCCAAATTCCATGCAAATATCAGATGAAAATGACTGTGATATCTGCAAGTTCCTGAATACCGGTTAGACTACTACTATAGAGCTTAATGTCGTCCATATACATTAAGTGAGAGACTGTGTGGGAGGTATTGTCGCATTTAAGTTTAAATCCAGATTTGCTATTGTTTAGTAAATTTGAGAGAGGGAGTACCAAGCAAAACCAAAGCGGACTTAGAGCATCCCCTTGGAAAATGCCTCTTCGGATATTAATGGGTTCCCATCTAGCGAGAGACTCTTAAGATGTTGATCGAGACTCTTCACTATTAAACCGTTCGCTGTAACGACTATCGGGACTATGATCGTCGAGTCAACATCCCACATGGCGGTTATCTCGTGGGCCAAGTCTAGGTACTTACTGGACTTGTCCTTCTCGGCCTTCACGAGATTCTCATCATGGGGGATGGTGACGTCGACGAGCACAGCCCGGCGCTGCGATCGATCTACCAGCACGATATCAGGCTTATTGGCTACAATAGTCCTGTCCGTGATGATAGGTCGATCCCAATAGAGCGTGGCACGACCATTTTCGAGAACTAGTGCAGTTGTGTACTTGTAGTATGGCACTTCGACGTCCACAAGGCCGTATTGAGGAGCAAGCTGCTGGTGTATAATGCTGGCTACGAGGTTATGTCTGTGCAACTACTCGGTGTTAGCAATCTGAGAACAACCGGAAATAATATGCCTGAGTGACTCACCGGGACGGCGGCATGCCCGACAAATGTCGACCGTACCGTCCTTCAGGATATATTTCCGATAGTTATTCGTCATGATAACCTCGTCAGCAATTGCACAGGCAAAACCCTCGGTTTCTCCGAAGAGGTCCCCGAATCGTAGCCAGTTCACCGACGCGAGCAGATCCACGTCAGGTCCCGTGAGGGCTTTGTAGAACCACCCGTGTAGCTCCTTGCTCTTCCATACCGCCTTGCGGTCCTCGGTGCGTAGTAACACAGGTTTGCGCCAGTTCTCTTTTGCCAAGGAGAGCGGCGTGAAGTTCCGGTCTACTGCCACCACATCACGATGCATCCCGCACTCATTGTTTAGTAAATAGTTTCTAAGATTGTATACCTCGTGGTTGTGGAGGCATTTAAGAAGCCGCGGCCCCCACACCTCCGCGGGATGTACAATCTCATAACTGATGAGCGCGGGTGTAGCATTCGATGTGTGGTAAGCAGTGTACGGACCCTTCGATCCAGGGCGTCCAGCTCGGTCTGAGTCCACCTTAGTACACCAAAGGAGTATGTGAGTATGGGTATTACCCAGGCGTTGAAGGCGCGCACTTTGTTGCCTCCTGACAAAAGACTGTTAAGTACTTTTGTGAGCCGGCTGAAAAGCGCTACTTCACCGCCTGTCTAATTCCCATATCTTCAATACCCAAAGACTGTGACATACCAAGGTATTTATAGGTTTCTGCTTCCGAGATAGATCTGAACGACATTGTCTCAGAAAGTTGTAAATTTGTTGAATTTACCACTTTCCCCCGCTGCACATGCATAACCGCACACTTATCGACACCAAACTCCATATTGATGGCACTACTGAAAACTTCTGTGGTTCGCAGTAGTTCCAACAAGTCTTGGCTATTTGGCGCAAATAATTTGAGATCATCCATATACAGAAGGTGAGAAATGACTTCACCCTCTCTCCGAAGCCGGCAACCTAGTCCTGAATTCTTCAGCAGGGTGCTGAGGGGATTCAGAGCTAGGCAGATCCATAAGGGACTCAGACTGTCACCCTGGAATATTCCTCGCTCGATCCTTATGAAGTCCTGCGGGCCAGAGGGGTCATCTCCGCCTCCTGATTGACGAAGGACTGTGGTCCACTGCCCCATACACGCGCCGAGAAAGGATCTTAAAGTTGCATTAACTTTATACAGCTCCAAGACCCTTTCCAACCATGAATGAGGCACTGAATCATAGGCCTTCTTGTAGTCAATCCAAGCGGCGGAGAGGGCCCCTTTGTTACGCCGGACTTCCTGGCAAATTGTCATGTCGATGAGGAGGAGCACTTTAGTACCACGGGACCCAACCCTACATCCATTTTGAGCAGAGGCCAGAACATTGTTCGCAACAATGTGCGTGTTAATTTTTGCTCTCAAAATGGATGTAAGGAGCTTGTAGAGTGTAGGCAAGCACGTGATGGGTCGGTAGTTTTTCGGTTCCCTGGTACTACCGGACTTGTAGAGCAGGAAGGTTACACCTGTTGTTAAGGAAGGAGGCAGGGAACCAAGCTCAATGGCTTGTTGGAATTGCGCTGCTAATCGCGAGTGGAAGCAACGACACCATTTTAGCCAGAAGTTGTGCAATCCGTCCGGTCCAGGACTTTTCCAGTTCTGGGCAGGGCGGATGGCACAAGTTACGTCATCGGGGCTGATGACAACTGCCTCCATAGGTTCGATGCTCTCGCACTCACAATCAACAACGTTCATACAATCGCCCTCGATGTGTCCGACGGGCACCGATCAGATGCTACGCCAGAAATCAGTCATGGCAGTAGTATCCGGTAGATGCGCGTCGGACAAATGATGATCGGTTCCCTCCCACCTTCGGTATAACTTCCTTTGGTCACTTTGGAAGAGGTGGTTCTGTTGAAATCGATCCACACGCTCTCTGTAGCGGCGGATACGGCTTGCCCATGCATAAACTTTCTGCTTCAGAAAGTCAATGCGCTCTGTGAGGTTGGCCATGTAGACGCAAGGCATGATGCCCGTTCCCGCGAACGCCTGGTTCACAAAGCGCATTACTCGGGGGCGGTTATTGCCCCCCCTGAAGCAGATCAGCTTTGCAATGAGGGTCCTAATCGAAATCGACGCTCGATCTGTACTTGCCATGCGGGGACACCCCCGGCGGTCCTAGGTGCACGGTCAGCGTCTGGAAACTTGACTCGAGCAACACGGCACGCTGCGATGGCCCCACAGTACATGATCGAGTGCGTTTATGCTTCTGATTGGATATAGTTACACTGTTTATGCTTCTGATTGGATATAGTTACTATGCCGAATAATACAAAGATTCAACAGTCAGACACATGAATTCGTTTCGAAATTATTTTGAGCGTGAAGGCCAAAATAACGGGCTCCTGTTACCAATAACACAAGTGTGTTAGTCCATCACGGCAAGCACATCATGGGCGCGGGACGACAAAAACTGCGACATAGAGTTTTCTCGAGCTATGTCACGAATTGGTAGCACAACATGCGCGCGAGATAACGCTGACTCGCGATGATCTATCAAAGCGACATAATTATTTCGCTTGAAAGTCCCACGCGATATATCCTCAAAATTCGTAGCACAAGTGTACCTTGAGCGATAAAATACATTGCGTTTTAATGTCAAAACTAGTTTTTTGCTCTGTGCGCGAGGCCCAAGGGCCTCGCGGGCCTCTCTTTTTGTCGACTGAGGTCGGAGGATGGATTGGAGATACATTTTTTATTTTCTTTTATTTTTTTATTATTGTTTTTGTATTAATTTTTACATTTGTCGCAGTAATAGGGCTTGTGAGCTGGACTCCTGCAGCTCGGCCTTCGGCCTCGCGAGCTGTCACGCCTCGGAGGGACGCTTCGGGCCTTCGGCCCTACGCGGAGCTCGGCCTTCGGCCTTCGCAGATTGTCGAAACGAATCGTCGGGCCTGCGGCCCTCCGATTCGTTTTCATGATACACTTTTTCATTGAGTAGCATGGATGCCTTGGACTCCTGCAGCTCGGCCTTCGGCCTCGCGAGCTGTCACGCCTCTGAGGGACGCTTCGGGCCTTCGGCCCTACGCGGAGCTCGGCCTTCGGCCTTCGCAAATTGTCGAAACGAATCGTCGGGCCTGCGGCCCTCCGATTCGTTTTCAGTTACACTCTTTCATTGAGTAGCATGGATGCGTTGGACTCCTGCAGCTCGGCCTTCGGCCTCGCGAGCTGTCACGCCTCTGAGGGACGCTTCGGGCCTTCGGCCCTACGCGGAGCTCGGCCTTCAGCCTTCGCAAATTGTCGAAACGAATCGTCGGGCCTGCGGCCCTCCGATTCGTTTTCAGTTACACTCTTTCATTGAGTAGCATGGATGCGTTGGACTCCTGCAGCTCGGCCTTCGGCCTCGCCAGCTGGCGCGCCAGTGTTGGACGCTTCGGGCCTTCGGCCCTACGCGGAGCTCGGCCTTCGGCCTTCGCTGCTACGAAGCTTCGCCTTCGGGCCTTCGGCCCTCAGGCTCAGCTTACATAGTTACTCAGAGTTTGTTATACGTAGAAAAGCTTTATTTTCTCGCAGCTCGGCCTCCGGCCTCGCAGGCTACCGCGCCTCTATGGGACGCTCCGGGCCTTCGGCCCTACGCGGAGCTCGGCCTGCGGCCTTCGCTGGGGTTCGAAACGAACCGTCGGGCCTGCGGCCCTCCGGTTCGCTTATTAAGACAGTTAGGAAGGGCAGTTTCACCGCGTGGGCTCGCCCGTCGGGCCTTCGGCCCTCGGGCTCGCGCGGAGAGCACCTCGATCGTGACGCTCCGGGCCTTCGGCCCTACGCGGAGCTCGGCCTTCGGCCTTCGCGGGCTTGACGCCTCGCCATCGGGCCTTCGGCCCTCAGGCTCGGCTTATTAAAATACTGGGGTTGTTGAACGCTTGGTAGCTCGATTTGCTCGGAGCTCGGCCTTCGGCCTCGCTTTAAATTACTTGGGGGTGACGCGCTTGGGCACTCGGGTCGAAGCTCCGGGCCTTCGGCCCTCCGCAAGGTCGGCCTTCGGCCTCCCACCCTGAAGCTCGCCCTTCGGGCTCGCTTAACATAGATTTATATTGTTTCTGGTAATGTTCCGGCCCTCCTGCAGCGAGGCCTTCGGCCTCGCCCAAAGGCCATAGTCGGATTTTCATAGTAACTCAGCCTTTAAATCAACCAGACTCTAGTATTTTTTTGTGAGTACCTCTTATGGTGAAGAATATTTCTGCTGAGTATCAACGTCCTATCGGTGACAGTTTTTGACTTATGATTTTTTTTAGTTTTTTCTTTAATGTGTTGTATCTCAGGATGTATAAAAGCGAATTGCTTCAAATTTTGAAATAATGTTCTTTATTCAGATATGCATCGAATTTAAAAAAATGAATATCGATTGTCGTATAAAAAAAAG
The DNA here is from genome assembly GCA_025490895.1 of Thaumatotibia leucotreta. Classification (NCBI taxonomy): domain Eukaryota; kingdom Metazoa; phylum Arthropoda; class Insecta; order Lepidoptera; family Tortricidae; genus Thaumatotibia; species Thaumatotibia leucotreta. The sequence goes on along the minus strand of JALPQI010011579.1, from coordinate 15,668 downwards.
AAAAAAAAAGACCAAAAAATTTTTCATATTTTTTTTTGTGTACCTATGAAGTAGTGACACCTCTATTTTCTTTTTCTAATTATAGACCATACATTGGCCTACTAGTTGCCTAAGTATCAAAATTTTCCAAGCGGTACTTCTTACCAAAAATCGGCAATATGTGTGGTCAAGTTCTGCATTCAATCGGTGTTTTTCAATGTAGTATACAAACTCTTCATTTATATTTGAGTTTTCTTATCAGGTTATCTTATTTAAGAGTAAATGCTAATGACAACTTAATGTCATCATGATGCAAGCTGTTTATTTCATTATTAATCGGCCGTTTACCATTTCAACTAGCGTATCTCGATAATATTTAACTGCAATATATTATTTTTAATGAATATCTCATAAATAATATCGAATTACGCTAGTTAAAATAATAAACGGCCGATTAATAATGAAATAAACAGCTTGCATCATGATGACATTAAATTGTCATTAGCATTTACTCTTAAATAAGATAACCTGATAAGAAAACTCAAATATAAATGAAGAGTTTGTATACTACATTGAAAAACACCGATTGAATGCAGAACTTGACCACACATATTGCCGATTTTTGGTAAGAAGTACCGCTTGGAAAATTTTGATACTTAGGCAACTAGTAGGCCAATGTATGGTCTATAATTAGAAAAAGAAAATAGAGGTGTCACTACTTCATAGGTACACAAAAAAAAATATGAAAATTTTTTGGTCTTTTTTTTTCTTTTTTTTATACGACAATCGATATTAATTTTTTTTAATTCGATGCATATCTAAATAAAGAACATTATTTCAAAATTTGAAGCAATTCGCTTTTATACATCCTGAGATACAACACATTAAAGAAAAAACTAAAAAAAATCATAAGTCAAAAACTGTCACCGATAGGACGTTGATACTCAGCAGAAATATTCTTCACCATAAGAGGTACTCACAAAAAAATACTAGAGTCTGGTTGATTTAAAGGCTGACTTACTATGAAAATCCAACTATGGCCTTACTGGACTCGGGGACCCCCTTGGGCCCCGGGAGTGAAGCTCCGGGCCTTCGGCCCTCCGCGGGGTCGGCCTTCGGCCTCCCGGGCTGAAGCTCGCCCTTCGGGCTCGCTTAACTTACTTGGGATTTTGACTTTTTGTTCGGGGTCGCCGCCATCTTGGATTTTTATCCAAATTTTTTTTCAGATTATGACTCCTAGGCCCAAATAATGCCCGCATGCCAGATTTCAGCGCGATCGGACCATTATTTCGAAAAATCCATACAAATTTTTTTTTGTGCAAAAAATCTGAAAAAATTTTTTTCGGAATCTGGAGAGCCCAAAAGTCACGCACAGCGATTTCTAGCTCGATCGGATGAAAAAATTTTTTTCGAAAAAAAAAAAAAAATTTATTTTGCAAAAATTTTTTGCCCATCGAATGGCTCTCGGGGTCCTCTATGACATTTGGTCGAGCACCCCCCACCTATCTCCCCCCGTTTAAGAGTTCCCATACAAACTTTGACGGGCCCTACGGCGGCCATCTTGGATCCGAGAATCACAAAAACACTTTTTCTTTAATCTAGGTCCCTCAGAGATTCTACCACAAAAAAATCCGGCTCGAAGGACCATTTTGAAATTTGAGTGCAAAATTTTTTTTTTTTTTCGCAAAAATTTTTGCGGCTTTAAAAACTGTCAGCAGTTCCCTATGACATTTGGTCGAGCACCCCCCACCTAGGTCTCACCGTTTAGCCAGGCCGTCAAACATTTTTTGACCCGGAAGCAAATCCTGAAATGTCAGATTTTTCTTTAGGTCACCGGCGCGCCCTCTATACGACGGTATATAACACTAACCCCTACCGTAACTCCTTCCGGGAGAACAATCATGTCATTCAGAAATCAGTGGTAATGCAGCTATATATATTATTAACTAGTTTTTTGCTCTGTGCGCGAGGCCCAAGGGCCTCGCGGGCCTCTCTTTTTGTCGACTGGAGGGGTGGAGGACTCGAGATTTATTTTTTATTTTCTTTAATTTTTTTATTATTGTTTTTGTTTTATTTTCTACTTTTATCGCAGTTTTTGGGCTTTTGAGCTGGACTCCTGCAGCTCGGCCTTCGGCCTCGCGAGCTGTCAGGCCTCTGAGGGACGCTTCGGGCCTTCGGCCCTACGCGGAGCTCGGCCTTCGGCCTTCGCAGATTGTCGAAACGAATCGTCGGGCCTGCGGCCCTCCGATTCGTTTTCATGTTACACTTTTTCATTGAGTAGCATGGATGCCTTGGACTCCTGCAGCTCGGCCTTCGGCCTCGCGAGCTGTCACGCCTCTGAGAGACGCTTCGGGCCTTCGGCCCTACGCAGAGCTCGGCCTTCGGCCTTCGCAGATTGTCGAAACGAATCGTCGGGCCTGCGGCCCTCCGATTCGTTTTCATGTTACACTTTTTAATTGCGTAGCATGGGAGCCCTGGACTCTGGCAGCTCGGCCTTCGGCCTCGCGAGCTGTCAGGCCTCTGGGGGACGCTTCGGGCCTTCGGCCCTACGCGGAGCTCGGCCTTCGGCCTTCGCAGATTGTCGAAACGAATCGTCGGGCCTGCGGCCCTCCGATTCGTTTACATGTTACACTTTTTCATGGAGTAGCATGGGGGTTCGGGACTCAAGCAGCTCGGCCTTCGGCCTCGCGAGCTGGCGCGCCTGTGTTGGACGCTTCGGGCCTTCGGCCCTACGCGGAGCTCGGCCTTCGGCCTTCGCAGCTACGAAGCTTCGCCTTCGGGCCTTCGGCCCTCAGGCTCAGCTTAAATAGTTACTCGAATGTTATTATACGTAGAAAAGCTTTGTATTCTCGCAGCTCGGCCTCCGGCCTCGCAGGCTACCGCGCCTCTATGGGACGCTCCGGGCCTTCGGCCCTACGCGGAGCTCGGCCTGCGGCCTTCGCTGGGGTTCGAAGCGAACCGTCGGGCCTGCGGCCCTCCGGTTCGCTTGTTAAGACAGTTAGAGAGGGTAGTTTCACCGCGTGGGCTCGCCCGTCGGGCCTTCGGCCCTCGGGCTCGCGCGGAGAGCACCTCGATTGTGACGCTCCGGGCCTTCGGCCCTACGCGGAGCTCGGCCTTCGGCCTTCGCGGGCTTGACGCCTCGCCATCGGGCCTTCGGCCCTCAGGCTCGGCTTATAAAGATACTGGGGTTGTTGAACGCTTGGTAGCTCGATTTGCTCGGAGCTCGGCCTTCGGCCTCGCTTTAAATTACTTGGGGGTGACGCGCTTGGGCACTCGGGTCGAAGCTCCGGGCCTTCGGCCCTCCGCGAGGTCGGCCTTCGGCCTCCCACCCTGAAGCTCGCCCTTCGGGCTCGCTTAACATAGATTTATATTGGTTCTGGTAATGTTCCGGCCCTCCTGAAGCGAGGCCTTCGGCCTCGCCCAAAATTACTGGAGTTCGGGAACCCCTTAGGCCCCGGGAGTGAAGCTCCGGGCCTTCGGCCCTCCGCGGGGTCGGCCTTCGGCCTCCCGGCCTGAAGCTCGCCCTTCGGGCTCGCTTAACTTACTTGGGATTTTGACTTTTTGTTCGGGGTCGCCGCCATCTTGGATATTTTTCAAAATTTTTTTTCAGATTATTATTCCTGGGCCCAAATAATGCCCGCATGCCAAATTTCAGCGCAATCGGACCATTATTTCGAAAAATCCATACAAAATTTTTTTTGTGCAAAAAATCTGAAAAAATTTTTTTCGGAATCTGGAGAGCCCAAAAGTCACGCACAGCGATTTCCAGCTCGATCAGATGAAAAAAAAATTTTCGAAAAAAAAAAAAAAATTTTTTTTGCAAAAATTTTTTACCCACCTGACAGCTCTTGGGGTCCTCTATGACATTTGGTCGAGCACCCCCCACCTATCTCCCCCCGTTTAAGAGTTCCCATACAAACTTTGACAGGCCCTACGGCGGCCATCTTGGATTAGGGAATCACAAAAAAACTTTTTTTCTAATCTAGGACCCTCAGAGATTCTACCACAAAAAAATCCGGCTCGAAGGACCATTTTGAAAATTTGGTGCAATTTTTTTTTTTTTTTTTTCGGCAAAAATTTTTGCGGCTTCAAAAACTGTCAGCAGTTCCCTATGACATTTGGTCGAGCACCCCTCACCTAGGTCTCACCGTTTGGCCGGGCCGTCGAACATTTTTTGACCAGGAAGCAAATCCTGAAATGTCAGATTTTTCCCGAGGTCACCAGAGCCCCCACTATATGTTGGAATATGAAACAACATCCCACCATACCTCCATCCCGGAGATTAACTATACACATGAAATCAGTCGGGATGCAGCTATATATATTATTAACTAGTTTTTTGCTCTGTGCGCGAGGCCCAAGGGCCTCGCGGGCCTCTCTTTTTGTCGACTGGAAGAGTGGGGTATTGGAGATATTTTTTTTATTTTCTTTTATTTTTTTATTATTGTTTTTGTATTATTTTCTGCTTTTATCGCAGTTATTGGGCTTTTGAGCTGGACTCCTGCAGCTCGGCCTTCGGCCTCGCGAGCTGTCAGGCCTCTGAGGGACGCTTCGGGCCTTCGGCCCTACGCGGAGCTCGGCCTTCGGCCTTCGCAGATTGTCGAAACGAATCGTCGGGCCTGCGGCCCTCCGATTCGTTTTCATGTTACACTTTTTCATTGAGTAGCATGGATGCCTTGGACTCCTGCAGCTCGGCCTTCGGCCTCGCGAGCTGTCACGCCTCTGAGGGACGCTTCGGGCCTTCGGCCCTACGCGGAGCTCGGCCTTCGGCCTTCGCAGATTGTCGAAACGAATCGTCGGGCCTGCGGCCCTCCGATTCGTTTTCATATTACACTTTTTCGTTGAGTAGCATGGATGCGTTGGACTCCTGCAGCTCGGCCTTCGGCCTCGCGAGCTGTCGCACCTCTGAGGGACGCTTCGGGCCTTCGGCCCTACGCGGAGCTCGGCCTTCGGCCTTCGCAGGTTATCGAAACGAATCGTCGGGCCTACGGCCCTCCGATTCGTTTACATGTTACACTGTTTCATTGAGTAGCATGGATGCGTTGGACTCTGGCAGCTCGGCCTTCGGCCTCGCGAGCTGGCGCGCCTATGTTGGACGCTTCGGGCCTTCGGCCCTACGCGGAGCTCGGCCTTCGGCCTTCGCAGCTACGAAGCTTCACCTTCGGGCCTTCGGCCCTCAGGCTCAGCTTATATAGTTACTCGGATTTTATTATACGTAGAAAAGCTTTATTTTCTCGCAGCTCGGCCTCCGGCCTCGCAGGCTACCGCGCCTCTATGGGACGCTCCGGGCCTTCGGCCCTACGCGGAGCTCGGCCTACGGCCTTCGCTGGGATTCGAAGCGAACCTTATATATATTCGCTTATTAAGACAGTTAGGAAGGGCAGTTTCACCGCGTGGGCTCGCCCGTCGGGCCTTCGGCCCTCGGGCTCGCGCGGAGAGCACCTCGATCGTGACGCTCCGGGCCTTCGGCCCTACGCGGAGCTCGGCCTTCGGCCTTCGCGGGCTTGACGCCTCGCCATCGGGCCTTCGGCCCTCAGGCTCGGCTTATTAAGATACTGGGGTTTTTGAACGCTTGGTAGCTCGATTTGCTCGGAGCTCGGCCTTCGGCCTCGCTTTAAATTACTTGGAGGTGACGCGCTTGGGCCCTCGGGGTGAAGCTCCGGGCCTTCGGCCCTCCGCGAGGTCGGCCTTCGGCCTCCCACCCTGAAGCTCGCCCTTCGGGCTCGCTTAACATAGATTTATATTGGTTCTGGTAATGTTCCGGCCCTCCTGCAGCGAGGCCTTCGGCCTCGCCCAAAATTACTGGGGTTCGGGACCCCCATGGGCCCCGGGAGTGAAGCTCCGGGCCTTCGGCCCTCCGCGGGGTCGGCCTTCGGCCTCCCGGCCTGAAGCTCGCCCTTCGGGCTCGCTTAACTTACTTGGGATTATGACTTTTTGTTCGGGGTCGCCGCCATCTTGGATTTTTTTCAAAATTTTTTTTCAGATTATTATTCCTGGGCCCAAATAATGCCCGCCTGCCAAATTTCAGCGCGATCGGACCATTATTTCTAAAAATCCATACAAAATTTTTTTTGTGCAAAAAATCTGAAAAAAATTTTTTCGGAATCTGGAGAGCCCAAAAGTCACGCACAGCTTTTCAGCTTGATCGGATGAAAAAAAATTTTTCGAAAAAAAAAAAAAATTTTTTTTGCAAAAATTTTTTGCCCACCTGACGGCTCTCCGGGTCCTCTATGACATTTGGTCGAGCACCCCCCACCTATCTCCCCCCGTTTAAGAGTTCCCATACAAACTTTGACGGGCCCTACGGCGGCCATCTTGGATTCGAGAATCACAAAAATACTTTTTCTTTAATCTAGGACCCTCAGAGATTCTACCACAAAAAAATCCGGCTCGAAGGACCATTTTGAAAATTTGGTGCAAAATTTTTTTTTTTTTTTCGAAAAAATTTTTGTGGCTTCAAAAACTGTCAGCAGTTCCCTATGATATTTGTTCGAGCACCCCCCACCTAGGTCTCACCGTTTAGCCAGGCCGTTGAACATTTTTTGACCAAGAGGCGGTAGACCCAAATCCATATTTTTCTGGACCTACAATTTTGCTCCTCTATACAAATCACAAAAATTTTTTAGCATTTTCTTTACCGTTTAGAAATAAAACATCTATATGGGAAATGAGTCGGGATGCAGCTATAATAATATTAACTAGTTTTTTGCTCTGTGCGCGAGGCCCAAGGGCCTCGCGGGCCTCTCTTTTTGTCGACTGGACGAGTGGGGTATTGGAGATTTATTTTTTATTTTCTTAAATTTTTTTATTATTATTTTTGTATTAATTTTTACTTTTGTCGCAGTAATAGGGCTTGTGAGCTGGACTCCTGCAGCTCGGCCTTCGGCCTCGCGAGCTGTCAGGCCTCTGAGGGACGCTTCGGGCCTTCGGCCCTACGCGGAGCTCGGCCTTCGGCCTTCGCAGATTGTCGAAACGAATCGTCGGGCCTGCGGCCCTCCGATTCGTTTTCATGTTACACTTTTTCATTGAGTAGCATGGATGCCTTGGACTCCTGCAGCTCGGCCTTCGGCCTCGCGAGCTGGCGCGCCTGTGTTGGACGCTTCGGGCCTTCGGCCCTACGCGGAGCTCGGCCTTCGGCCTTCGCAGGTTGTCGAAACGAATCGTCGGGCCTGCGGCCCTCCGATTCGTTTTTCAAGTTACACTTTTTCATTGAGTAGCATAGGAGTTCTGGACTCAAGCAGCTCGGCCTTCGGCCTCGCGAGCTAGCTCGCCTGTGTTGGACGCTTCGGGCCTTCGGCCCTACGCGGAGCTCGGCCTTCGGCCTTCGCGGGTACGAAGCTTCGCCTTCGGGCCTTCGGCCCTCAGGCTCAGCTTAAATAGTTACACAGATTTTATTATAAGTATTAAAGCTTTGTTTTCTCGCAGCTCGGCCTCCGGCCTCGCAGGCTACCGCGCCTCTATGGGACGCTCCGGGCCTTCGGCCCTACGCGGAGCTCGGCCTGCGGCCTTCGCTGGGGTTCGAAGCGAACCGTCGGGCCTGCGGCCCTCCGGTTCGCTTATTAAGACAGTTAGGAAGGGCAGTTTCACCGCGTGGGCTCGCCCGTCGGGCCTTCGGCCCTCGGGCTCACGCGGAGAGCGCCTCGATCGTGACGCTCCGGGCCTTCGGCCCTACGCGGAGCTCGGCCTTCGGCCTTCGCGGGCTTGACGCCTCGCCATCGGGCCTTCGGCCCTCAGGCTCGGCTTATTAAGATACTGGGGTTGTTGAACGCTTGGTAGCTCGATTTGCTCGGAGCTCGGCCTTCGGCCTCGCTTTAAATTACTTGGGGGTGACGCACTTGGGCACTCGGGTCGAAGCTCCGGGCCTTCGGCCCTCCGTAAGGTCGGCCTTCGGCCTCCCACCCTGAAGCTCGCCCTTCGGGCTCGCTTAACATAGATTTATATTGGTACTGGTAATGTTCCGGCCCTCCTGCAGCGAGGCCTTCGGCCTCGCCCAAAATTACTGGGGTGGAGGACCCCCTCGGGCCCCTGGAGTGTAGCTCCGGGCCTTCGGCCCTCCGCGGGGTCGGCCTTCGGCCTCCCGGCCTGAAGCTCGCCCTTCGGGCTCGCTTAACTTACTTGGGATTTTGACTTTTTGTTCGGGGGCGCCGCCATCTTGGATTTTTTTCCAAATTTTTTTTCAGATTATCACTCCTGGGCCCAAATAATGCCCGCATGCTAAATTTCAGCGCGATCAGACCATTATTTCGAAAAATCCATACAAAATTTTTTTTGTGCAAAAAATCTGAAAAAAATTTTTTTGGAATCTGGAGAGCCCAAAAGTCACGCACAGCGATTTCCAGCTCGATCGGATAAAAAAATTTTTTTCGAAAAAAAAAAAAAATTTTTTTTTGCAAAAATTTTTCCGCCTTCAAAAACTGTCAACAGTTCCCTATGATATTTGGTCGAGCACCCCCCACCTAGGTCTCACCGTTTAGCCAGGCCGTTGAACATTTTTTGACCAGGAGGCGGTAGACCAAAATCCATATTTTTCTGGACCTACATTTTTGCTCCTCTATACAAATATCAAAATTTTTTTCAGCCAGTGCTCACCGTTTAGAAATAAAACATACCGTTGAGAAATCGGGATGCAGCTATATATAATATTAATAAAATAACTAGTTTTTTGCTCTGTGCGCGAGGCCCAAGGGCCTCGCGGGCCTCTCTTTTTGTCGACTGGAGGGGTGGAGGACTCGAGATTTATTTTTTATTTTCTTTTATTTTTTTATTATTGTTTTTGTATTATATTTTACTTATGTCGCAGTTTTTGGGCTTTTGAGCTGGACTCCTGCAGCTCGGCCTTCGGCCTCGCGAGCTGGCAAGCCTGTGTTGGACGCTTCGGGCCTTCGGCCCTACGCGGAGCTCGGCCTTCGGCCTTCGCAGGTTGTCGAAACGAATCGTCGGGCCTGCGGCCCTCCGATTCGTTTTCAAGTTACACTTTTTCATTGAGTAGCATGGGGGGTTCTGGACTCAAGCAGCTCGGCCTTCGGCCTCGCGAGCTGGCGCGCCTGTGTTGGACGCTTCGGGCCTTCGGCCTTACGCGGAGCTCGGCCTTCGGCCTTCGCAGCTACGAAGCTTCGCCTTCGGGCCTTCGGCCCTCAGGCTCAGCTTATATAGTTACACAGGTTTTATTATACGTAGAAAAGCTTTGTTTTCTCGCAGCTCGGCCTCCGGCCTCGCAGGCTACCGCGCCTCTATGGGACGCTCCGGGCCTTCGGCCCTACGCGGAGCTCGGCCTGCGGCCTTCGCTGGGGTTCGAAGCGAACCGTCGGGCCTGCGGCCCTCCGGTTCGCTTGTTAAGACAGTTAGGAAGGGTAGTTTCACCGCGTGGGCTCGCCCGTCGGGCCTTCGGCCCTCGGGCTCGCGCGGAGAGCACCTCGATCGTGACGCTCCGGGCCTTCGGCCCTACGCGGAGCTCGGCCTGCGGCCTTCGCGGTCTTGACGCCTCGCCATCGGGCCTTCGGCCCTCAGGCTCGGCTTATTAAGATACTGGGGTTGTTGAACGCTTGGTAGCTCGATTTGCTCGGAGCTCGGCCTTCGGCCTCGCTTTAAATTACTTGGGGGTGACGCGCTTGGGCCCTCGGGGTGAAGCTCCGGGCCTTCGGCCCTCCGCGAGGTCGGCCTTCGGCCTCCCACCCTGAAGCTCGCCCTTCGGGCTCGCTTAACATAGATTTATATTGGTTCTGGTAATGTTCCGGCCCTCCTGCAGCGAGGCCTTCGGCCTCGCCCAAAATTACTGGGGTCGGGGACCCCCTTGGGCCCCGGGAGTGAAGCTCCGGGCCTTCGGCCCTCCGCGGGGTCGGCCTTCGGCCTCCCGGCCTGAAGCTCGCCCTTCGGGCTCGCTTAACTTACTTGGGATTTTGACTTTTTGTTCGGGGTCGCCGCCATCTTGGATTTTTTTCCAAATTTATTTTCAGATTATCACTCCTGGGCCCAAATAATGCCCGCATGCCAAATTTCAGCGCGATCGGACCATTATTTCGAAAAATCCATACAAAATTTTTTTTGTGCAAAAAATCTGAAAAAAATTTTTTCGGAATCTGGAGAGCCCAAAAGTCACGCACAGCGATTTCCAGCTCGATCGGATGAAAAAAAAATTTTCGAAAAAAAAAAAAAAATTTTTTTGCAAAAATTTTTTGCCCACCTGACAGCTCTCGGACTCCTCTATGACATTTGGTCGAGCACCCCCCACCTATCTCCCCCCGTTTAAGAGTTCCCATACAAACTTTGACGGGCCCTACGGCGGCCATCTTGGATCCGAGAATCACAAAAACACTTTTTCTTTAATCTAGGTCCCTCAGAGATTCTACCACAAAAAAATCCGGCTCGAAGGACCATTTTGAAATTTGAGTGCAACATTTTTTTTTTTTTTTTGGAAAAATTTTTGCGGCTTTAAAAACTGTCAGCAGTTCCCTATGACATTTGGTCGAGCACCCCCCACCTAGGTCTCACCGTTTAGCCAGGCCGTTGAACATTTTTTGACCAGAAGGCGGTAGACCAAAATCCATATTTTTCTGGACCTACAATTTTGCTCCTCTATACAAATATCAAAATTTTTTTTAGCTAGTACTTTCCGTTTAGAAATAAAACATACCGTTGAGAAATGAGTCGGGATGCAGCTATAATAATATTAACTAGTTTTTTGCTCTGTGCGCGAGGCCCAAGGGCCTCGCGGGCCTCTCTTTTTGTCGACTGGATGAGTGGAGGACTCGAGATTTATTTTTTATTTTCTTTTATTTTTTTATTATTGTTTTTGTATTAATTTTAACTTTTGTCGCAGTAATAGGGCTTGTGAGCTGGACTCCTGCAGCTCGGCCTTCGGCCTCGCGAGCTGTCACGCCTCTGAGGGACGCTTCGGGCCTTCGGCCCTACGCGGAGCTCGGCCTTCGGCCTTCGCGGATTGTCGAAACGAATCGTTGGGCCTGCGGCCCTCCGATTCGTTTTTGTGTTACACTTTTTCATTGCGTAGCATGGGAGCGCTGGACTCAAGCAGCTCGGCCTTCGGCCTCGCGAGCTATCGCACCTCTAAGGGACGCTTCGGGCCTTCGGCCCTACGCGGAGCTCGGCCTTCGGCCTTCGCAGGTTATCGAAACGAATCGTCGGGCCTACGGCCCTCCGATTCGTTTACATGTTGCACTTTTTCATTGGGTAGCATGGATGCGTTGGACTCTGGCAGCTCGGCCTTCGGCCTCGCGAGCTGTCACGCCTCTGAGGGACGCTTCGGGCCTTCGGCCCTACGCGGAGCTCGGCCTTCGGCCTTCGCGGATTGTCGAAACGAATCGTCGGGCCTGCGGCCCTCCGATTCGTTTTTATGTTACACTTTTTCATTGCGTAGCGTGGGAGCGCTGCACTCAAGGAGCTCGGCCTTCGGCCTCGCAGGCTGCCGCGCCTCTACGAGACGCTCCGGGCCTTCGGCCCTACGCGGAGCTCGGCCTGCGGCCTTCGCTGGGGTTCGAAGCGAACCGTCGGGCCTGCGGCCCTCCGGTTCGCTTATTAAGACAGTTAGGAAGGGCAGTTTCACCGCGTGGGCTCGCCCATCGGGCCTTCGGCCCTCGGGCTCGCGCGGAGAGCACCTCGATTGCGACGCTCCGGGCCTTCGGCCCTACGCGGAGCTCGGCCTTCGGCCTTCGCGGCTACGAAGCTTCGCCTTCGGGCCTTCGGCCCTCAGGCTCAGCTTATATAGTTACACAGATTTTATTGTACGTAGAAAAGCTTTGTTTTCTCGCAGCTCGGCCTCCGGCCTCGCAGGCTATCGCGCCTCTACGGGACGCTCCGGGCCTTCGGCCCTACGCGGAGCTCGGCCTGCGGCCTTCGCTGGGGTTCGAAGCGAACCGTCGGGCCTGCGGCCCTCCGGTTCGCTTATTAAGACAGTTAGGAAGGGCAGTTTTACCGCGTGGGCTCGCCCGTCGGGCCTTCGGCCCTCGGGCTCGCGCGGAGAGCGCCTCGATCGTGACGCTCCGGGCCTTCGGCCCTACGCGGAGCTCGGCCTTCGGCCTTCGCGGGCTTAACGCCTCGCCATCGGGCCTTCGGCCCTCAGGCTCGGCTTATTAAGATACTGGGGTTGTTGAACGCTTGGTAGCTCGATTTGCTCGGAGCTCGGCCTTCGGCCTCGCTTTAAATTACTTGGGGGTGGCGCGCTTGGGCACTCGGGTCGAAGCTCCGGGCCTTCGGCCCTCCGCAAGGTCGGCCTTCGGCCTCCCACCCTGAAGCTCGCCCTTCGGGCTCGCTTAACATGGATTTATATTGGTTCTGGTAATGTTCCGCCCTCCTGCAGCGAGGCCTTCGGCCTCGCCCAAAATTACTGGGGTTGGGGACCCCCTCGGGCCCCGGGAGTGAAGCTCCGGGCCTTCGGCCCTCCGCGGGGTCGGCCTTCGGCCTCCCGGCCTGAAGCTCGCCCTTCGGGCTCGCTTAACTTACTTGGGATTTTGACTTTTTGTTCGGGGTCGCCGCCATCTTGGATTTTTTTCCAAATTTTTTTTCAGATTATCATTCCTGGGCCCAAATAATGCCCGCATGCCAAATTTGAGCGCGATCGGACCATTATTTCGAAAAATCCATACAATTTTTTTTTTGTGCAAAAAATCTGAAAAAAATTTTTTCGGAATCTAGAGAGCCCAAAAGTCACGCACAGCGATTTCCAGCTCGATCAGATAAAAAAAAATTTTTGGAAAAAAAAAAAAAAATTTTTTTGCAAAAATTTTTTGCCCATCGAATGGCTCTCGGAGTCCTCTATGACATTTGGTCGAGCACCCCCCACCTATCTCCCCCCGTTTAAGAGTTCCCATACAAACTTTGACGGGCCCTACGGCGGCCATCTTGGATCCGAGAATCACAAAAACACTTTTTCTTTAATCTAGGTCCCTCAGAGATTCTACCACAAAAAAATCCGGCTCGAAGGACCATTTTGAAATTTGAGTGCAAAATTTTTTTTTTTTTTTTGGAAAAATTTTTGCGGCTTCAAAAACTGTCAGCAGTTCCCTATAACATTTGGTCGAGCACCTCCCACCTAGGTCTCACCGTTTAGCCAGGCCGTCGAACATTTTTCGACCAGGGAGCAAATCCTGAAATGTCAGATTTTTCCCTAGGTCACCAGAGCGCCCTCTATATGTTGGTATATGAAACTACATCCCACCATACCTCCTTCCCGGAGATTAACTATACACATGAAATCAGTCGGGATGCAGCTATATATATTATTAACTAGTTTTTTGCTCTGTGCGCGAGGCCCAAGGGCCTCGCGGGCCTCTCTTTTTGTCGACTGGAGGATTGGGGTATTGGAGATTAGTTTTTTATTTTCTTTTATTTTTTATTATTGTTTTTGTATTATTTTTTAATTATGTTGCAGTTTTGGGCTTTTGAGCTGGACTCCTGCAGCTCGGCCTTCGGCCTCGCGAGCTGTCAGGCCTCTGAGGGACGCTTCGGGCCTTCGGCCCTACGCGGAGCTCGGCCTTCGGCCTTCGCAGATTGTCGAAACGAATCGTCGGGCCTGCGGCCCTCCGATTCGTTTTCATGTTACACTATTTCATTGAGTAGCATGGATGCGTTGGACTCCTGCAGCTCGGCCTTCGGCCTCGCGAGCTGGCTGGCCTGTGTTGGACGCTTCGGGCCTTCGGCCCTACGCGGAGCTCGGCCTTCGGCCTTCGCAGATTGTCGAAACGAATCGTCGGGCCTGCGGCCCTCCGATTCGTTTTCATGTTACACTATTTCATTGAGTAGCATGGATGCGTTGGACTCCTGCAGCTCGGCCTTCGGCCTCGCGAGCTGGCTGGCCTGTGTTGGACGCTTCGGGCCTTCGGCCCTACGCGGAGCTCGGCCTTCGGCCTTCGCAGACTTTCGAAACGAATCGGAGGGCCGCAGGCCCTCCGATTCGTTTTCATGTTACACTTTTTCATTGAGTAGCATGGGGGTTCTGGACTCAAGCAGCTCGGCCTTCGGCCTCGCGAGCTGGCGCACCTGTGTTGGACGCTTCGGGCCTTCGGCCCTACGCGGAGCTCGGCCTTCGGCCTTCGCAGGTTGTCGAAACGAATCGTCGGGCCTGCGGCCCTCCGATTCGTTTTCAAGTTACACTTTTTCATTGAGTAGCATGGATGCGTTGGACTCCTGCAGCTCGGCCTTCGGCCTCGCGAGCTGTCGCACCTCTGAGGGACGCTTCGGGCCTTCGGCCCTACGCGGTGCTCGGCCTTCGGCCTTCGCAGCTACGAAGCCTCGCCTTCGGGCCTTCAGCCCTCAGGCTCAGCTTATATAGTTACTCAGATTTTATTATACGTAGAAAAGCTTTATTTTCTCGCAGCTCGGCCTCCGGCCTCGCAGGCTACCGCGCCTCTATGGGACGCTCCGGGCCTTCGGCCCTACGCGGAGCTCGGCCTACGGCCTTCGCTGGGGTTCGAAGCGAACCGTCGGGCCTGCGGCCCTCCGGTTCGCTTATTAAGACAGTTAGGAAGGGCAGTTTCACCGCGTGGGCTCGCCCGTCGGGCCTTCGGCCCTCGGGCTCGCGCGGAGAGCACCTCGATCGTGACGCTCCGGGCCTTCGGCCCTACGCGGAGCTCGGCCTTCGGCCTTCGCGTGCTTGACGCCTCGCCATCGGGCCTTCGGCCCTCAGGCTCGGCTTATAAAAATACTTGGTTTGTTGAACGCTTGGTAGCTCGATTTGCTCGGAGCTCGGCCTTCGGCCTCGCTTTAAATTACTTGGAGGTGACGCGCTTGGGCCCTCGGGGTGAAGCTCCAGGCCTTCGGCCCTCCGCGAGGTCGGCCTTCGGCCTCCCACCCTGAAGCTCGCCCTTCGGGCTCGCTTAACATAGATTTATATTGGTTCTGGTAATGTTCCGGCCCTCCTGCAGCGAGGCCTTCGGCCTCGCCCAAAATTACTGGGGTTCGGGACCCCCATGGGCCCCGGGAGTGAAGCTCCGGGCCTTCGGCCCTCCGCGGGGTCGGCCTTCGGCCTCCCGGCCTGAAGCTCGCCCTTCGGGCTCGCTTAACTTACTTGGGATTTTGACTTTTTGTTCGGGGTCGCCGCCATCTTGGATATTTTTCAAAATTTTTTTTCAGATTATTATTCCTGGGCCCAAATAATGCCCGCATGCCAAATTTCAGCGCAATCGGACCATTATTTCGAAAAATCCATACAAAATTTTTTTTGTGCAAAAAATCTGAAAAAATTTTTTTCGGAATCTGGAGAGCCCAAAAGTCACGCACAGCGATTTCCAGCTCGATCAGATGAAAAAAAAATTTTCGAAAAAAAAAAAAAAAATTTTTTTTGCAAAAATTTTTTACCCACCTGACAGCTCTTGGGGTCCTCTATGACATTTGGTCGAGCACCCCCCACCTATCTCCCCCCGTTTAAGAGTTCCCATACAAACTTTGACAGGCCCTACGGCGGCCATCTTGGATTAGGGAATCACAAAAAAACTTTTTTTCTAATCTAGGACCCTCAGAGATTCTACCACAAAAAAATCCGGCTCGAAGGACCATTTTGAAAATTTGGTGCAATTTTTTTTTTTTTTTTTCGGCAAAAATTTTTGCGGCTTCAAAAACTGTCAGCAGTTCCCTATGACATTTGGTCGAGCACCCCTCACCTAGGTCTCACCGTTTGGCCGGGCCGTCGAACATTTTTTGACCAGGAAGCAAATCCTGAAATGTCAGATTTTTCCCGAGGT
>JALPQI010011578.1:0-38717 GCA_025490895.1 Thaumatotibia leucotreta | reverse complement strand
ACGTATTAAAAAGTTACAGAACTGGGTGCTTAGACAAGTTGCCAATCGCTAACGCTTAATCGTCAATCGTAAACGAAAGGCAGCTAACTGTCTTTGTCGCACTAATATGAAAGAGTGACAGAGAGGGAAAACTACGATACGCTACTAAGCGTTAGCGATTGGCAACTTAGCTAAGCATCCAATTCTCAAGAATTTTGTACACAATTAAGACTAACAAATTAGTGATGTGCCGTGACCGTAAATTATGAGAACGAGTAGAACTATCGGGTAAAGTTCTCCGGGCGGGTAATTATGGAGAGTGTGTTTTAAGAAATTACTTTTTTCATATTTTTTTTCCAGATTAGTACTTAATTTAGTTATTATAATCGGACCTGAAATTTGCATAAACATGTGACTAGTGGAACTAGTTTATTACCAAAATTACGGTAAATGACCGGCGTAAATTACGGAGAACGTTCTCCGCGAATGTTCTCGAGAAAATGCTTACACCGCAAAATGGCTTTTTTTTTATATAAATTAAACATTTTGATAAAATGGTCAACAATTGGTCATAATGATGCTTGCGGTTTATGTATACAGGGTGTAATCGATAAGTGTTTACAGGCCATAATTCCGTAAATATGAGATATATCAGGAAATTTTGAACTGGTATTGAAATTACGACGTTACCCAACGATTAAATTTACATTTATAACGTTTTCTAAATAGACGAAATAACATTAAAAATACTAAGTTAAAACGCTCCAATACATGTAGTATGGTGAACGGTTACCAACTAAATGTTTGGAAGGGTTTGAAGTTAATATTTGGGATATTTCTGATTTTATTTCAAAAAAGTTATTAGTGTAATTTTACTCGTTTTCGTACTTTCGATATCAGTTAAAAGTTTTCTGATATCATTCATATTTATGCAATTATGGCCTGTAAACACGAATCGATTACACCCTGTATGTAAAATAATATAAAAAAAGTGTTTTTTTATAAGTAAAATAATTATATTAAACAAAATCATTAAAAAACAAAATACTTATCGTAAAATCATATCTTACAATAACAGTTTCTTAAATAAATTAGTTACCTACGTAAAAAAATAACAATATTGCAATTAAATCGTTTTCATGTATTTACTATGGCAAAAAAAGGAATCTTTAATTACATTGTTTATTACGCTAATTTTTCCTCTCATGCTAAATGACAATAAAACTTTTCCTCATACCCTGTATGTATAATAAAACAAACAAACAGTATGTAGTATCGTCATTTTCAGTACATTGCCTAAAATATTCTAACACTTTGCCTCTTGGCCTCATTGTATAAATATCACTAACGGATGTGTTGACAACCCGTCGCTACAAGATAAATTCAATGAACTGACTGCATTCAGCTTTATAAGTGCCGTTGAAAAGTACACCCTATTCCCAGATCTCTTGGAAAAGGGTATCGCAATCAAAATGCCTATTTTAAATCCTAGGTAATTGAATACTCAGCTACCGATAAGAAAACCTTTGTTAATGCCGGGTCAAATAAGGAGTTTATAGTTGTAACAATAAAATTACCTGCTCGAACGTCAAAATCACTGATAAAACCCTGTCATTAGTAAAACAACATTATGGTACTTAAACATGCCAGATAAAGAAATAAGATACGATGCAGGCAAAATATTCAAATGCAAATTGTATAGCTAAAAATACTATGGGAGAAAGTTACCGTAAATTCTCGGTAATTTACGGTAACGTTCTCCAATGAAAATTACGGCAAGTGTGAAATTACCCGACGGCACATCACTACAGTGACAAATGACTGCTTAATTTTCTTGTTTTGTTATCTTTTGTGATCTTTATATTCATTATTTCTTATAATTAAGTAATTCCACAATCTATGAAATATATAAAGTATATAAATAAATAAAAATTAGATCTATGAAGTCACCCGTTGATCATGAATGCTATAAAGGGTTCAGGACTTTGGAACGAAATTGTTATAACTATGTCCGCAATGAAATCCATGTTTCATGGTATTTTAATATGATTATTTGATTTCCTTTCTTCTGTTTTGTTATGTTATCATTTAAACATTAAAAAATGCCAGTCATGAATATTAAAACATACATTATTAAAACGAGGATATTAAAATTCAGGTAGACTTTCTGTTTTGACATTTTGTCGATAACTGACGTAATTTCGCGGCACTGAAAGTGTTAACTCAGCCTTTGTAAGTTTAAATTAAATTTACACGTATTTTTTTAACGTTCGTTCGTTTTACACTGTAACACCTTTTTGAGGTAGGGGTGTATAAAAAACAGAACTTTATAATATAGCTTAGTCATTTGCAGAAAAAGTGTACTTTTTAATTTTTTTTGCGATCATGGACTGTAATACATCATTTTACGGCATCGTGCGTACATTTCAGTTATGAAACGAAAAAAATTGTTCCTAATGTTACGAAAATAAGTATGTAAATTGAGATTACTCAGTTTAGTTACTCCCATACTAAATGTATGAAACGAAATGTAAAGAAACTGATAAAAAAATCTCAAATTTGTTACAGAATTTTTCATACCTTTAGTATGGGAGTAACTAAACTGAGAAATCTCAATTTACATACTTATTTTCGTGACATTAAAAGGTACACTTTTTCTGCAAATGACCCAGCTACGACTTCACCGTCCAGCTGTTCGTATGTTTGCCACCAGGATATATCTTCTGAAAAGTGATAGCTGGGTCAAAATTATTTTTCTTGTCTTATTTTGTATTCCTAAAAAACGTACAAAGTTGTGAGATGATGTTTTGTTTTTTAAAAATTGAATGTATGGATTAAAATCTAGAGTGAAATAGAAATACAACCGGTACCGGTTTTTTTTTATATACTGAGACAAAACTGCAATTAAGAACGTAACAGAGTCGTAGAATCAAGATAACGAAAATAATTTTGACCTAGCTAATGGACAGTTAAAATATTCATAAATGATGTATGTATATATTATTGCCATGGTTACGGTCACCTGAGTCACGTTGGTAAAATTATGCTGCTCAAACTATGCAAACAAACCTGTAGTCCATGTTCGTGGATGGCCCATTAAATAAATGGTTTATTAATATGAACGTCAGAAAATGCATGCTTGCATCGTTTAAGTAGCATAAAACCGTTGTCAGAAATAGTTGATTCACCCAGGTAGGTTTCACTAGATTCACTTGTGTTGTTGTGTTGCCCGGAAAAAAATGTAGTGTGAAAACAGTTAATTTTTTTAGAGTAGCTGTATTAACATACGAGTATTATATTTACACTAATCGATCACACTATTTGAAAAGTTGTAATTATTCATATTTATTAGTAATAACGTCAAAATAAACAATCGTTTACATTTTTTGAATTCTATAGGCGTACGTATTCTAAAATTGTAATTTATATGAGTTCTTTCATTGTTAACGATTTTCACTTTCAAACCTTTACCGGACTCTTAATAATGTATGTATGTATGTAAATTCTTTATTGTACACAAAATATAGGTAAAAAATACACTGAACAATTAGAAACAAGTACAAAGGCGAAATAATCTCTGTAAGGGATCTCTTCCAGTTAACCTTTGAGCAAAAGAGTGAAGAATAAAATGAAACAAGAGATAGACAAACAATCATGTGTACAGTGGTTAACGTGATGATACGAACGTGAATAATAAGCTTTGGTGGTGTCATCAGGAGTTGCGACGCCAGTAAGATTACATTTGTCACCACCCTAATTCTTCCCGTGAGTGTTGTAAGAGTCGAGTAAGGGACTGAAGAGTCATTGACCGTTAATTTATTGAAGATTGATGATGGGCAACAACAGCGTCATCAATGTCATCATAGTGAGCGCCCTACTGCGATCGCCAACTCGCTTGCTCAATTATGAGCATGACCACCAATTGGACGTATCTATGCAAAAAGGAACCAACCCACAAGAATTTTTCGTTCTAATTAACACCTAAACTCAAAACAAAAAAGTAAATTTTTACAATGACAAACTCGTGTGGATTGGTTCCTTTTTGCATAAATACGTCTAATTGCGTCCATGCGCATAGATTATAGGAGAGGCCTTTGTCCAGAAGTAGACTGAAATAAGCTTAGGACGACTGTGAAATGAAATGAAATGAATTTATTGGCACAAAACATAACTTAATATTATATTACATTAAAAGCAAAGATATCGAAGTTGTTCCAAAGGGTCCTCACTCAGCTTGTTGTCACGTAGTGCACCGCAGGGCACACTACGCAACGCTGATTTTCAGTGAGGATCAAAATCTATTTTTAAGAACAGTACTAACTTAAGTTAACTATGAAATCATTGGTATCTAATTTTGAGGCACCTTGGGTCAATTGCAAAAAAATGTACAGGCGACGTCAAAGATAACATTACGGTTTAGGTGCCAAAAATATATTTACACGACTTTATTGATATTATATATTTTTGGCACCTTAACCTGCTCTTATGGACACATTGTTAAGACCGAAAGGGACTAACAATTATTAGCGGCTTGTTAAGTTAACAAACGTTTATGAATAAGGAGGTAAGTGTTTCCAATAGACGCTTATAATATTTAATTTAAATTTAATAAGCCTCAATCGAGACGGGCTGGAAATAGTCATGACATCAAAAGCCACTCCCGAGGATATGCAACAGCATCAAATTGAACGGGTGACGGCAATTTCAATATGGCGTCCCTCGAGAATTCGACACGACGTCGAAAATTTGCAGTTTCACAGTAAAGAGTAGGAATTATATTGATAACGACATAGTAAAGACAAACGGGTCTTAATCGCGTAAACTTACGTTTAATTTATATCCTGACGGGCATGAAATGGATATAAATTAAACGTAAGTTTACGCGATTAAGACCCGTTTATGTTTAAAATAATTATGAGTGATAACCGTGAAAGTTTAAATCAATATACGACATAATAAGGTGAAACAAAAAGGGTGATTGTACAACATAAATACATATATTGAGGTAAACGAGCTCCACCGAAGATTGCATCATCACTTACTAGCAGGAATCAAACCAGGGACCGGAACCGTTATTTTCTCCATACAATATAACGGTTATTTTTTCGTTCTTTTTCATTCTTCGGCATATAAATTCAAAGTTAATGGAGTAATTTAAAAATATGATATTGTAAATTACACAGAATACTGAGTACATAAAGAGTATAAAACATTTGAAAATATTGGCTATTTCGAGGGTTTTGTAAAATACTGGTTCCGGTCCCGTGGTCCCAACATCTATCAATTCTGAATAAAAAAATAAACAAAAAAAACGAGGTGACATTGTAATCAGTTATCATTAAATTGTTGTCTAAATGATTACAAAATAATAAAATTAGCTTGAATCGGCTCCAAATTGCCGCGACGATTATTTTTATGGACCGGAGCACATTACTGACCGACGCTATTTTTAAATGCATGATATGGGTTTCTTTACTTTATTTTATTTTTAACCTAACATGTATAAGATATATTAAAATATTCTTCTTTTATTTAAGTAATTAACATAACTTGTTTGTTCACTTCCGCTACGCATTATTTTTGGAAATTCTGTCTGATCTGGCCCCCACGATACAGGCCTTGCCTAGTGTGGGGAAGTAGGGATTACTGTAAAACTCTTCAGTATTTAATATATTTTGTGGCTACTTACTGTCTGTCTGTGGTTTGACTGTCAGTACATTAATCATATCACAATGATTCACATACTGACAATCAAACCTCTCCGCAAATGCATTTCGACCTATTAATAAATTAGAGAATTTTAGTGGGATTTTTTCCTACTATACAAATTGTGGTAACACCACTATATTCCCGCCTTACTGTTCAGTTAAGTTTTACTTTAAAACCAATTTTTTTATATTTTCATCCGAACTTTAACATATTGTATAATTCACGTTACAATACATTTTTATTGACAAATACATTACTTTATTATTTAGGGAAATAATATCAAAAACTGATATCGATACCTTTGGGTTCAATTGTCGTAAAGGACATTTTGGCGAAAATGAGTTATATATACAGTTTTGTTCAGAATTTCAAGCGCTATCGATCTGTATAGTTAAAGTTTCGATATCTCTTAAAAAGTTGCCTTTACGACCAAGATTTTCTACTATGGACTTGT
Source organism: Thaumatotibia leucotreta (assembly GCA_025490895.1). Taxonomy (NCBI): domain Eukaryota; kingdom Metazoa; phylum Arthropoda; class Insecta; order Lepidoptera; family Tortricidae; genus Thaumatotibia; species Thaumatotibia leucotreta. Next base: position 32,575 of record JALPQI010011578.1, on the reverse strand, counting down.
AAAAATAGCTTAGCGAATGGGGCGTAAATATCAAGTCATTTATTATAAATAATTTTCTGTGTCGTAAAGGAAATGTACAAATTAAAATAATGTCGTAAGTGACCTAATACGTTATGTGTTGTCCTTTACGCCCTTACTTTTTACGATTATTTTCTGTAGTTCTATGGCCAACTTGGGCATAAAGAACAAGTTTTTTCTTCGTCGTCCTTTACGACCGGGACGAAAAATTAATTCTTATATTTCTTATACAATTACTATTGAATGATCCGGGTGGTAAAGGACAGAAGTCATTTTTGTTGTTGTTTATTACCATAAATTTGTTTGTACACATACAAATAATGTATGGGATAAATATTAATAGTCATCATCATCAGCCTATGATAGTCCACTGCTGGACGTAGGCCTCTCCTATTAACTATGTGTATAGACGAATTAGTTAGTAATTGCGTTCATACGCATAGGTCAAGGAAAGGCCGTTGTTCAGCAACGGAATGATATAGGCTGATGATGACACTTAACTGCGAAAGTGTTCCCCTGCTAGAAGTAATAGCTTATACGTTTAAATTACTATTGAGACAGCGCAGCACTGAAACAATAAGTTTAAAATTGTTCCAAACATGTTATATAGTTTTGAAGCAAACAGTGTTTCCATACTTATAAGTTGTCTAGTTCTTTGTTATGACTAAATATTTAGAGAAAATATACCACAACTCTAATCCGGCTTTCATTCGCCATATTTCCTACGTTTTGATAAATGTTTTAAATGCGTTTTGAGCAAAATAAGCGGAAAACAGTCGCTATTTGTACCATTTGCCTACATTTACGCCCCAAATTTGTAAGAAAATTATGTAAGACCGTCATTTACGACCCTACCAACTCTAATTGCTCAAAAAAATCGGGGTTGTAAAGGACATACATAGCATTTTGACGTGTCCTTTACAACATCTAACTTCTAAGCCATTTAGCTTATCACTACTATTGCTACACCAGGTCAAAGATACCAACAATCTACATTGTTTTCATATACACGTCACAAATATAGGTCAAAAAACAAAAAAGTTATTGACATTTTTCTAAAAAAAATTTAGTTTTTTGCTTCTCCTGAAAACCTGCATTTTGTCCTTTACGACAATTGAACCCAAAGGTATCGATATTTTACAGCAAATTCCAAAATTTAACACTAAAGTGGCATAAACAAATATTTATTATCTTTATGAATAGAATAATTAAAAGTACCTATACCTTCTTGTTTTTCATATTGGATTCGTTCTGCATTAATATGGGCCGTGTGGTGATGACAGTAAGAATACATTTGTCACCATTCCAACTCTTCCCGCAAGTGTCGTAAGAATCGACTAAGGGATTGAAGTGTCGCTTAATATTTTTGATAGAAAATTGATGACGGGCAGCGGCGTCATCATAGTGGACACATAACTGTGATCGCCAATCCGCTTGCCCAGCGTGACAATTATGGGCATTTACCTCCTATTGCGTCTATACGCATAGTTAATAGGAGAGGCCAACGTCCAGCAGTGGACTGAGATAGGCTGATGATGTAATATCAGAGACGGAAAAATGGGCGTCCGTCATTGTGCGCAATATGTATAGATATACACCAACGGTAATTGAATGATTAATCAAACAAATACATTCTAAAAATTTAATTTCGATTCCGTAAGGTGATCTCACTCATGAATACTCATAATTTCATAGTAACCGGTATCAAATATTTAATTTTCAGAAAACGATTAATAATTTATTCAACTTTGTAGTCCTGTCCATATTATTGCACACAATGACTCCAATTTTTTCGAATATAATACGCATCTCTGAATATAATACGCATTTAAGTGATGAATGGATAATTATCTTTAATGCTTACAAGTCTCACAACATTTATTTTTATCTGGTTAACGCAAAATACGGCCTACATGCTGTGAATAATTTTATCATCAATATACGGATAAATTTGCGTTGTGTTTAATAATTTACATGAATTTCATGCGTACCTTCAGCTCAGGTATTTCAGCATTTTTCATTAAAAATATAATTATATCGTGTTGGTAGCTCAGCTTAAAATACTTTGTTTTTCACTTTTCATAATGACTTAACACAATTTTTGCGTAAATATTATTCACACGCAAGGATATTAATTTTCACCAATATTAGTCCTAAGCGGTATTTTTTTTATTTTAATTTTACACACTTGGAGAACCAACGGCTTAGAAAACAATAATAAAATTTAAATTGGATTCAGGAGGCTACTTATAGAGACTCACAGATAGTACCACGATAGCAAAACAATTAAACAGGTACATACTCTCACTACTCTACACTACTCACGAATTCACAGGTCCGCACTTTGAAAACAAACTCAATTTACAAATTAAAGTGACTTAACGACTTAACAGAAATTGAAATTATTTGACAATTGCAACAATTTTTAATCAAATAAAAAATAATTATCGTTCTAATATTCATTTTGGTGAAAAAAAAAGGAAAATTAATTCATGTTATTTTGTGTTAACGAAAATCGGACATATTACTCACTGACAATTACAATTTCAAATGTAGTTATCAAATAGCCTATTTTGCACTGATTCTCATTATTTGATAAGGCACCTATCTCATATTTATGCCAACATTGTTGAAATGTAGTATTAATAATACGAGTAATCCGAACGGGTCTCTTGGGAAATACCTATCAAAAACTATAAACCGAGTTCTTATGAACCATGGTGTCGATTTTAATTTAGTTCAGTTTGAATTTAAGAATAGAACTAGAGTATTGTTTTTGTTTGGTTAAAGATTGTTTTATGTAAATAAAAAATACAAAATAAACAACTTAAACAATCGACATAAATTAAAAAATACAAAAAACATACTAAAATAAAAGGTAAACTTAAGGTACTGTTGCCAAAATGCCATAAATTGACCCCTACTCGCATTAGATTCGTCGTGTCCGTCTGTTTTTAACAGTATTGTTTAAATTACTTGGTACATTTTTACATTATAAAAATCGAAGCGATGTATATTAATACATTCTTTCACCATTTTTTGTTTTGATCAAAGAATATGTTATAGTTTTTGAGATAGGTGGATTTCATTCTAATTATGGAACCATGTATGCGCAAGTCCGACTCACACTTGGTCGGTTTTACTCTTTTCATCTAAATGTTCCACTTGCTTTTCATCCATAAAGCCATGTAAATCCATAAAGTACATTTTAAATAATTATAAAGTGCCAAAGAAATTGGTACCTACGCGTCTTTAATACTTTACGATATCGTTTAAGGTGCCTTGGAAAAAGTTGCTAAATTTGGTATGCAACCGTAAACAACAAAATATATATTAAGGTCAATGCGGATAAGACCGTCTATCTGGAAAGTCCGTCTACCAGCTGATTTTTGACCCTAATTGAACAGTATAAGACGCATGTGACGGACTTTCCTTCATAATAAAATATGCCGGACTTAGCCGCACTAACCTGTAATTTAATCTAATGACAAAACATCTCAAGGATCCAACTCCAACTCCACGTGCGTTTCAAGACTGCTAAATATACTCCTCCTCAAACAATAGCAAATGAACATCAGTTCCAGGCAGCACAATACGCTTTTGTCTCATTTACTCGTTTATAATTTCAGTTTCAAACTAATTCACTAAGTTTCATTCACTATTAATCCCGACCGTCAACAAATAAGACGCCTATTGTGCCAACCCTGGGCTTGACATGCATGGAACACGTTTAGCTGTTTCAAATTGAACCTTATGCTTTGAGGATACGTTGCAGTGGAATAGGGTTGTGCATGTGTCAGTTATTTGTTCCGATTACAATTGTTATTGTAGTTCTGAATAATGTGCTTGGTGGTGAAGGTTTATAATTGTAGTTTAAGGGCTGGTTGCCATCTGTCATCATCATCAGTAAACCATCTGTCAGTGTTAAATCCTTCGCTAAATTGATTATAATTATGGGAAATTACATAGTAATCTGTTGGGTAATGTTGATTGGCCTATCAAGTGTGGTTGCTGCAATCCGCTCGTACTTGTAATGTGACAAAATCAAAGACGATTTTTATAACGATACTCATAGTTTACGTTAGTGGGCACTGTCCTAAATATCATCATCATCAGCCTATGATAGTCCACTGCACGTAGGGCTCTCCTGTTAACTATGCGTACAGACGCATTAGGAGGTAAATGCCCATAATCGCCACGCTGGGCAAGCGGATTGGCGATCGCAGTAATGTGTCCACTATGTCCTAAATAATAATATAATAAAATTTAAATTCATTATCAACAATTGATTTCAAACTTTAGTATAAAATTGAGATAAATAATCTAACTAGACTTCTTTTAAAAATTGAGCTCATCCTATTGGCTCTACGAATATCAGAAATGAACATGTATAGTGGAGTGGATGGGTCCAGTTAAAGTTGAGAACAGAGTTAACTTGTGCAGGAGAGTCAGGTAATTCTGTCCTGAAATGTCCTCACACAGAATAGGTACCTAAGATGGAATTAGTTACTAGTACCCGAGACTGTACCAATACTCGTCATCTTGAGTTGCCATCGATAAGATAAAATCAACTATTAGGGCAATTAAACGTTAATAAATGGATGTGCCTTTAATGATTCATATCCCAACTTAGAAATAATTGGCTTATTTCTTTTTTTTTTTTTTTTTTTTTTTTTTATGTTGGCACAACAAAGTGGCTCCACTCCACCTGATCGTAAGTGAAAAGTAGAGCCCAAATCGCGGCGGCAACGAACAGGAGACAAACAGTAACCTGTTAGTTGCCACCGCCTTGCTGGCCCGCTAGATGCTTCTTCACGCTTCGTTTAAAGGGTCCCAACGTATAGGTATGCGGAAACAGATGTGCCGGTAAAGAATTCCTCTTTTTAATAGTCCGGCATATGAAGGAATTGCCGAATTTCTTAGTACGTGTGGGAATATTTTCCACGGTGAAGGAGTGACACCGCAAACCGGCACGTGTGGTTTTATAACGGAAAGGGGAGGGCGGGATGAGGGAAAATAACTCTTCAGAACACTCACCATGGTACAGGCGATAAAAAACACTCAGAGAACCAATGTCCCTACGTAGTTGAAGGGGTTCAAGGTGCCTGGTAACCTTAGAGTCGCCTATAATACGAACTGCCCGCCGCTGCATCCTATCGAGAGCATCGAGTAGGTATTGGGCGGACCCATCCCAAAGATGAGAGCAGTACTCCACGCAAGACCGAACTTGTGTCTTATAAAGAAGACAAAGCTGGTCGGGCGTAAAGAACCGACGCACCCTATTCAGGATGCCCAGCTTTTTTGATGCCGTGGTAATTAATGACTCGATGTATTTATTTTGATTTAGATTGCAGCGTATATCCATGCCAAGCATATTCAGGCTATCTCGTAAACCAAGAGGAGTGTTCAGAAGAGTTGGAACTGGGTGGAAGGAAGACGTTTTGGTGGAGAAAGCGCACACTTGAGTCTTTTTGGCGTTGAACTCGACCAGGTTAACGGAACCCCATTTGCAAATAAGTTCCAGAACCCGATCGAGCTCAACGACAAGATCCACACGTTTGTCGCCAACTTCTGCCCTGCTTGCCCCAGGCCGACCGAGATAACGCCCATGGACCGTACTGTCATCTGCATAACAATGAATGTTTCCTAAAGGAAGTAAGTCATTGATATGCAGAAGAAAGAGGGTAGGCGATAAGACGGAGCTCTGAGGGACGCCAGCATTCACTGTCATGAACCGCGAATCACATCCGTCAACCAGGACACGGATTCTGCGCTCATGCAGGAAGTCAGCAATCCATTTGCATAGCTGGGCAGGCAGGCCATTCGCAGGGAGCTTGGAGAGAAGAGCTTTGTGCCAAACCCGATCAAAAGCCTTGGCGATGTCAAGACTGATCGCCAGGGCCTCGCCGTGTTTGTCGATTGCCTCCCCCCAGAGGTGCGTGACATACGCTAGAAGATCACCCGTTGATCTTTTCGGCCTAAAGCCATACTGTCGATCATACAAAAGAGAGTGATCCTCTAGGTAACGGATCAACTGGTCGTTCATGATCCGCTCCATCACTTTGCACAACACTGAGGTTACGGCAATGGGGCGGTAGTTAGATGGGTCTGAACGGTCACCCTTTTTGGGGACCGGCTGCACATTAGCCTCTCTCCAAGCTTCCGGAATGCTACCAGACGAGTACGAAAGACTAAAGAGGCGCGTCAATACCGGAGACAACTCTGCTGCACATTTCTTGAGTACAATCGCTGGGATACCGTCAGGACCACTGGCTTTTCGGATATCAAGTGACTGCAAAGCCCGGCGTACATCGCGATGCCTAAAATGAACTTCGGGCATCACGGCACCACAGGCAGGTATGGATGGTGGTGGCATAGAGCAGTCATCAAGACGAGAGTTCGCAGCAAAGAGGCTAGCCATGAGATCGGCTTTCTCTTGCGCCTGATGATGATTTCTAAATTATTTGCATAATTTTAAGACAGGCTTACGTTTATTAGGACTGAGTGTTAATATTTCAAAAAGTCCCAATATGTGACATTCAAACTTGTACTGAGGTGCCATCTATTGGGACTGCCAGCAAAAGCACCTGACACTTACTCGTCCAATAGAGTTGACTAAGAGTAATTTTGAGAAATTTCGATATTATCATCCTATAAAATAAATTCTATTTAACAAAACTTACAAACTCCTCTCCCAAATATATTTTATGTTTACAATGACCGCATGACAATATTTTATGTTTATTTACAAATTAACATAATATCGTGATTCAAATAGATATATTCTGTTAACATTTTACGCGCTGGTACTTCCACCTCATTTCATGTCTGTATTCGATCTTATTTATTATCATTATTATCAACTACTTTCAATTCAGTAAAAATAAAATATCTTCTTATTTTGTCCCGGTTTTTCCTCTTGAGGAAGTCTAACAGAGAAAAAATAAATGCAAAGCGACGCGCGAATGAAAGAACTGTCAGTCCAATTATGAGAGTTAATTAGGCATTGCCCGATTATGAAGCCGCCAATGGAATAAATTAGCTCTGGGGGAGTATTCTGGGCTTATAAATGAAATACTGATTAGATGTCAACTTGTAGGTTTATGAATATCCGTTTCCAACCGATTTAAAAAAGGACCAAGAGGCTTAGCCAAGTTGCCAATCGCTAGCGTATCGTAGTTTTCCCTCTTTGTCACTCTTTCATATTAGTGCGACAAAGACAGTTAGCTGCCTTTTGCTTACGATTGACGATTAAGCGTTAGCGATGTGCAACTTGGCTAAGCACCCAGGTTCTCAATACGTCAGTATGTTTTTTTAAATATTTGTCAGAACTTCCGACTGGGTGAACAATTTCGATGATTCTTTTTTTTAAACTTTATGCTTATTTTTATGTTAAATGTTTTATATATTTTGTTAAATAGATTAGTTAGATTTAATTAGGTCGTTTTGAAAATAAACTGGCATCTTGGTTTAAGAAAAAACTGTTTGAGTCGTTTCACAAGTTAAAATAATTTAATCTACTTATTCAATAAAGTTGTAATTTTAAATGATTTTATTTTATTTTGAAAACTATAAACAATATTACAATAAAGTAGATCTTAAAATAAACTGACGAAAACACAAAACTACTAAATAATAAATAAAAATAATAATTTTATTGATACATTTTAGTTTAATATCCCATAATCTATTATTTTTCTATTTCCAAATCATAATGCCATTTAAAAAGCCCGAGTTTGTATCCAGTTTGTGGCTGTGAATCAAACGGTTTGTTTTATTATTTTCATTCGAAGTTGGTTTGGAAACCTGACACGAACAAACCAAATCATTTTTAGCCACAAGTTGTTAACTTATTGGAAATCGGAGCTAAAATGTTAACGGAAATTTACCAATTAATTTCACAATTACCTGCCAACAGTTCATTACCGAACAGTAATTAATTAGCCTTCCGAAATCCGAATGGCAAACTGTTTTTTTGAGTACAAAATTACTACCCAGCAGAAATAGAAATAGATATTTATTTGCTGGAACACGTAGTACCTACAATGGTTCTTTAATACAAAGTACACAGTGTACACAACACCAACTATGCGAATTATTTACAAATAAGTACAGCCGACGTCAAAGATATAATTACGGTTGAAGTCCCAAAATAGTATATTATGCATCTAGGGAGGTGAGTACGGTATTACTAACGAGAGTGTTAGAAGCCCGACGTCATAGGCGGAGGGCTTTTAATGACTCGAGTTAGTATTCCGCTTACTGACCTTGATGTATTACAATGTTTTTCATCACATTTGCGAGCAAAAAAATAGTTTTAAGACAAAATGTTATTAAATTACCTACTAACATTTTTATTACTCCCTAGGGAATTTCACTTTTCTATTACTCCCGCGCTGCATGCAAGCAATGACGTGCTTACAAAGCAAGTGATGAGAATATATTTACGAGTACACGACCTTAATGTCAAAGCAATACAGTCGTGTAAATATATTTTTGGCACTTAAACCGTAGGTATTGATATCTTTGACGTCGACTGTACACGAGGGTACTTAATAATTACTAGTTACGAACATATCTACAATTAAAAATATACAAAACGGATTTATGAATAATTGATGAATAATTAACTCTTGTTAAAATTAAAATATGTCAATTACGAGTGTCTTTGGGTCAGGTGATTTAACAAAACTCACTAAATATATGAAATGACGAATAGGAGAGGTTCAAATTAAAATGAGATAATAGAATTACCTGCTTTGGTATTAAGTAAGGTCATAATGTAATAATACAAAATTAATGATGATGGGAGTTATGGCCGTGGGTGGGACACATTTCACGTAAAACCGATGGCCGTTGGGGTGGAAAAGTTGTTAAGTGACGGCCACGTACCAGAAGGCGCAGTGTAGGTATAGGCCCTCACAAGGTGGACTAATGACCTGGTGAAGGTCGCAGGAGTCCCCTGGACGCGGACCGGTCATTGTGGCAATATTTGGAGGAGGCCTATGTTCAGTATGATGATGATGATGACATCAAGTTGCCAATCGCTGACGCTTAATCGTCAATCGTAAGCGAAAGGCAGCTAACTGTCTTTGTCGCACTAATATGAAAGAGTGACAGAGAGGGTAAACTACGATACGCCACTAAGCGTTAGCGATTGGCAAATTGGCTAAGCATAAGCACCCTGTGAATGTATAAAGGCACCATGTGTAATTGTAAACTCAATCTGTTTAATAGTACCTCCGACACACCTTTCGAAATAAATGCCCACATGGCCATGTTTATTATTCGCCTAGTTGCCTGTTTACTCCATATGTATTTGCTCCGAAGCTTCTCCAAGATCCCATCATCAAACCCCAACTTTGTGCCAACGGGACCATTACGGGATTCTACTTGTTCGATTAAAAAAAACGGTCCACGATACTCCTAACATACACACAAAAAAATCTGTCGAAGTAATATTGCGAAAAAATCTGAGAACCGCCTCCTGTTTTGGAGTAATTATTGTAATTTACCTTTTAGTTTGCGGCTCCAATGACGGGGAGCTGTGGGAGCTAGGCCAATGAGACCGCATCACAGTGTTTCGATATTTGAATTTGAAGAATGTAATTGGTCAATTTTGCATTTTGCCGTGTGGTGACGGCAGTAAGAACACATTTGTCACCACCCCAACTCCTCCTGCGGGTGTCGTAACAGTCGACTAAGGGATTGAAGTGTCACTGACCACTATTTGATAAAAGTTTGATGATGGGCAGCAGCGTCACCATATTAGACACATTACTGCGATCGCCAATCCGCTTGCCTCCTAAAGAATTTACAAAAAAGGCCGCGGCCCCGTGGTTCCGGCGACCCCCGGTGCCCAGGTTATGGTAGCGGCCAGGGTGCTAGCGGGGTCAGGGGTGCTAAGAATCTCCGGCAAAGATCCGGCTACCACCACCGACGACCCCTGGCCCTGGCAACTTATAACACCCGTACACTGCGGACCGACGAAAAATTAGTGGAACTGGAGGAAGGATTGAGCAAGTTGCGTTGGGACATTGTGGGATTATCAGAAGTCCGAAGAGAGGGCGAGGACACGATAATCCTAAAGTCCGGCAACTTGCTCTATTTCCGGGAGGGCGACCAACAGTCCCAGGGAGGTGTCGGGTTCATCGTCCACAAGTCCCTCGTACACAACGTGGTGAAGATCGAGAGTGTGTCGGCTAGGGTGGCGTACCTTATACTCAGAGTATCTGGGAGATACTCGCTGAAGGTCATACAGGTGTACGCGCCGACTTCGACACACTCCGACGACGAGGTGGAGGCTATGTATGATGATATCTCAAAAGCCATGCATAGCTCCAGAACCTACTTCACCGTTGTTATGGGGGACTTCAACGCGAAACTGGGCAAGAGAGACGGTGACGAGCTGAGGGTGGGGCAATTTGGGGTTGGACGTCGGAACCACCGGGGCCATCTGCTGGCTGGTTTTTTGGAGAAGGAGGGACTCTACATGATGAACTCCTTCTTTAAGAAACGCGAGCACAGAAAATGGACTTGGATGAGTCCCGACGGTGCAACTAAAAACGAGATCGACTTCATCATGTCGACGAAGAGACATATATTCAACGATGTTTCTGTGATCAGTACGGTTAAAACCGGAAGCGATCACCGCTTGGTAAGAGGCACGTTGAATATATGTCTAAGCTAGAACGCTCGCGACTGATGAAGTCTACGCTCCGTCCTGCACTCCATCTTCAAAACCCCGAGAGCTTTCAGCTGGAACTCCAAAACCGTTTCGATTGCCTAGGCGATGATATGGACGTATTCAACGACGGGTTTGTGGAAGCTGTCCATAGCGCTGGGTCTAAGTTTTTTAAGGCCCAACAGACAAATAAGACCAGAAAGCTCTCAGACTCCACTCAGGAACTAATGGAAAAAAGGAGTGAACTGGTTCTACAATCCTCAGTTGATGCGACTTTATACCGGCAGCTCAACAGACGGATCTCTAAGTCCCTCAAACGCGATATGCGCCAATTCCGTACCAAGTGTATAGAAGAAGCCATCGAGCGGAACAAGGGCTCTAAAGTTTTTGCAAGGGATCTGTCTGTTGGGCAAAGCCAGCTCGCCAAATTAAATACTGAGGATGGTAGAATCGTCACATCCAAATCTGAGTTGCTGACTGAGATAGAGGGTTTTTATGGACAGCTGTACACGTCAACTAGCAGACCCGAAGTTGATCTAGCGGAAAACCTCAGAGCTAGACTGACCCGACACTACACAGAAGACATCCCGGACATCAGCCTGTGCGAGATTAGAATGGCTCTTGAACAGCTCAAAAATAACAAGGCACCTGGGGAGGACGGAATTACAGCTGAGCTTCTGAAGGCGGGTGGTAAACCGGTCCTTATGGCCCTTCAGAAGTTGTTCAATTCCGTCTTACTGGAAGGGAGAACGCCAAAGGCATGGAACAGAGGTGTGGTGGTACTGTTCTTCAAAAAAGGTGACTACGCTTTATTGAAGAACTACCGACCCATATCACTTTTGAGCCATGTCTATAAGCTGTTTTCAAGAGTCATTACGAATCGTCTTGCACGCAGGCTTGATGACTTCCAGCCTCCCGAACAAGCCGGGTTCCGAAGAGGCTTTAGTACCGTAGACCACATCCATACGCTTCGCCGGGTTATACAGAAGACCGAAGAATATAACCTGCCCCTCTGTTTAGCGTTTGTGGACTACGAGAAAGCCTTCGATTCGATCGAAACCTGGGCAGTACTACAGTCTCTCCAACGGTGCCAAGTCGACTACCGCTATATCGAGGTGTTGAAGTGTTTGTACGAGAGCGCCACAATGTCAGTCCGACTCCAAGACCAGAGCTCGAAGCCTATTCTGCTGCAGCGGGGAGTTAGGCAGGGAGATGTCATCTCCCCTAAGCTGTTTACCGCTGCACTGGAGGATGTCTTTAAAACTCTGGACTGGAGAAGGCTGGGTATCAACATAAACGGCGAGTTTTGCACAGCTAAGAAGATGAAATATGTTTCTCCTCACAAACTACATTACTGTTGCTAGGCATTGAGTAATTCTTAGGTTATTTTATTCTACGTGTTTTATTGGAACACAATTTACTTGTACGTTCCTGTGTTCTTACCATGAGCTAGCTGCGTAAATAAATGGTAACGTTTGCGTAATTCACTGTTCATTCCGCTCGTACGCTGGTTCAAAATTTACTTTATATCTCTCTCTCGCTACTAATAATTATTATCATATTAGTAAATTGAAAGTAAGTTATGTAGTGTATACAGTTAGCTCATGGCACCTACTTGTAGTCCACGAAAAGAAAGTCCTAATTCAAAAAGTAAGTTTTTTTATGTAATGAATATCATGGGACATCTTACATAAATCAACCTAGTCCCACGGTAAGCTAAATTAAGGCTTGTGATGTTGGTACCAGGTGACGATATGTATAAAAGATAGATAAAGATACTTAAATACATAGACAGCCATGACCAAGGAACAAATATTTGTGATAAATAAATACACAAATAATGCCGCTGCCGGAATTCGAACCCGGAACCTCCAGCTTCGTAAGCAGGGTCACTATCAACTTGGCTACGGAGGCTGACGAATACGAGGCTGAGTTTTTGATAGTTTTTTTATATGTATTGTCTGACATAATAACTATAAATACAGGGTGTAAGTCTAATACGGGCGAAGCTCTTAATGGGTATTAGTTTACGACAAAATAAGTACATTCAAATAACTTTTACTTAAAATAAGAGCAACAAAATTTTCCATACAAAATAATTCGGCGCGCAATGTAGAGCAACATACGCGAGTTAAACAATCGTTGACAGCTAATTTCAAAAGCAGATGACATTACTGCCATATCAACAATAAAAAATGTTCGTACCTACATTGCTGCTCCGATAATCTTAAAAAAATTCTGTGGGGTCATAATTAAGAGTAATTTTGAAAAAACCTTGTAATCCATGATCACACTAATGAATCCCATGCCTTGTTTAATTGTTCGCCCGTATTAGATTTACACACTGTATAATTGAATGGTTAAACTCACGTTTATTTAGTATACTGTACCGCGTTCGCAAGTCGCGAGGCAGGCAGGCTCAGTGCTTGATAATGGAGACCTAGGCTCTCCGAAACATGTCACGCGTAGTGACTAGATGTATGTACAGTGTAGAATTATACAGGTATTTTGTTTCACGAAAGTTTAAATATGTAATATTGTGGATTGAAGTGTCACTGACTATTATTTGATAAAACATTGATAATGGGCAGCAGCGTCATCATAGTGGACACATTACTGCGATTGCCAATCCGCTTGCCCAGCGTGAAAATTATGGGTATTTTCCTCCTAATGCGTTTATAATATACGCATAGTTAATAGGAGAGGCCTACCAGTATCGGCCAAATGTTTAAGTTCACTCCATGATTCCGATACAAAATAGACTTTCGATTGTTCATTTCTTTCAGTATTAACAGCAAAAATATTTTTTCTACTGATATCTTGCTGATTCAAGAGCTATTTCCCATAAAATCTGAACAATTTTATACTTCGGATCCAATAAAAAATCATAGGCAAGTGAAGTTGTAATTTTTTAATCGTCATTAGTATGAAGTCATGACTGCCAAAAGCTGCCACATCTGATTTAGTTGTCCGAGCTATTCGAAAGTAACGGTTAATTAGAAAGAAATAGCTCAATAATCAGTCACTTACTAGTTGAAGACAAGTGTCGACTTAAATGCTGGAAAAATGATAGCTAAAAAAGTCGATTTGATATCAAAATCGTGGTGCGAACTCAAAATTTTGACCGGTACTGTACGTCCAGTGGACTATCATAGGCTGATGATGTGACGTCCATCCGTACAAATGAAAATAAAATGACTTAACAATCATGGTAAGAGCACTATTTGAAGCAATATGAGCTGTCACTCCTAAAAGCGCAAAGAGCTCTTCCATCACAGAACATTATTTGAGAAAAATCTTTCATTACTTGACACGTACATACTTAACAAAAATAACGCCGGAGTTCTTACTAAACCTCGTATCTCCAACACTTACTTGATAGAAAAACCACCTGTATTGAGAGTGAAAAACAGGTTATGTTCCCATGATATTATTGCTGTAAATCTGAGGTTGCGCTAGTGTAAATAAATAAATAAATAAATAATAAATATCTTGGGACATCTTACACAAATCGACCTAGTCCCACGGTAAGCTCAATTAAGGCTTGTGTTGTGGGTACCAGGCGACGATATATATAATAGATAGATACGTATAGATACTTAGATACATACACAGCCATGACCAAGGAACAAACATTTGTGATAAATAAATACACAAAGAATGCCCTCGCCGGGATTCGAACCCGGAACCTCCAGCTTCGTAGTGTAGCGACGATAAAGGATCAGAGGTCAGATATAACCTGGTTTATAATTTGGTAAAGGTGAGAATAACCCTGATAATATTAGTTCTGTCCTGTCAGCCTACTTGTCATTTGGATGAAATGATATAAATACGTGCTTATATTTCGTATACTTAATAATAACATCATTGTCGGTTCTGTTTTATTTAATGCCCACTCTTCAGGAACGTGTTTCAATGTAAGTGTTAGAATAATCACAATAGTTAATTGTGTTACAAGGGATCAAAATGATATATTTTCGACGAGGGCGTTCATTGAAGCCCGAATGAAGCGACAGATTTCTCACTACGTTCGGGATTCTAAAGTAGAATCCTGGGCGTAATAAGGGATTCAAGGGTTAACGCCCAAGTTAAAAATAATTTTGATACAGTTTGATACATTACACCACCTATGAGCGAAATAATATACAATTACATATTTTTGCGCGTAGTGGATTCGTAACTGATTATGTACGTGCTATTTTTTTCCTTCAACAAAATATCTCAAAATATACGTATCTCTTATCAAGTAATAAATAAATGAAGCTATGCACAGATTTTGTCTGATTGTTTTTTTTTAACCGACTTCAAAAAAAGGAGGAGGTTCTCAATTCGACTGAATTTTTTTTTTTTTTTTTTGTTGTATGTATGTTACCTGATATCTCCGAGAATAGTGAACCGATTCTAAAATTTCTTTTTGTGATCGAACGTGTACTACCCCGAGATGGTCCCATTGGCACCAAGTTGGGGTCTGATGATGGGATCCTGGAGAAATCGAGGGATCTCTTCAAATGTTATAGGTACATGTATGGCGCTTTTGGTAATTTTCATTCATTTACAAGAATTTGCATTCAGAAAGTAGGATTTGAGGAAACCAATGATGGAAACAGATCGGGGATCTTTGAGAAATCGGTTGAAGTCGGTTTTTTAAATTTTTAATTTGGTGATTATTATCTATGAGTACTTAAACATAAAATCTCCTTGTACACTATAAATATTTAAGTTCACTGTTTTCAGCATACTATTATAATATTTGCCGAGAATTACAAGCCAGGATTAACGTCGTGCATTAGCAGTGAGTGCAACGTAGATAGTACTCAAATAATACATGTATTATATGTATAATTACCTAAGGCCACTTACCGGAAGGCGTAGCGTGGGTAGGCCCCCCACAAGGTGGACCGGTGACCTGGTGAAGGTTACAGGAGTCCGCTGGATGCGGGTGGCGCTGGACCGGTCATTGTGGCAATCTTTGGGCTCCCCCAAGGCCTCCGCCTATGTTCAGCAGTGGACGTCTTTCGTCTGATATGATGATGATGATAATTACCTAACTATGTAATGCTATATGTAAATTCATATAGCATTTTCGTAAATATAAAAGTACAAAAAATTAAAGACAGAACATATGTAATAGAAATCTCATGAATTAACCTTCATACAACACTAAAGGCCAAGCCACACCAGATGAGTGTGCACTTGTGCAGCTCGTGCGTGTGCGAGAGTAGTAGCGTATGTAAATGTCATATTAGATGGCACACCGGTTGCGTGGAGTGCGCGTGCGCGTGACTAGCAAGCGGTGTGTCATCTAACACGCGCACGTGCTGTTCATTCATCCGTTGTTTAGGCTGAAAATAACCAAAGGAACTTAATTACGAAACACATATTGTAATTTAAAACAAAATTGTAATTTTTTGTTCATGTATTTTTCATTATTATGGGTTCTTTTACTTGAATTAAAAGTTATCAATAACTTATCATTTTTGAATCATTGAAAAATGTACTTTTTTTTTTTAAACCGTAACAAATTAGTGTAAAAATAAAAACAAAATTATTGTTATGACTTCGTACCTGGTATACTATCAAGATATCTTGCGACTGACAAGCTACGACATCGTGATGCCAAGATCCAGTACTAAAGGTCCATAGCTTTGAATGACAATATCTCCGAACTTAACCACTTTAAAACACCGGGACCTTTACAGGATTATTGCCGATAGTCTAAGGAGTCACTCATTTCATTTTTCTCCCGTGTTAAAGGCCACACACTGTATAAGCGACATCGGTATTGAATTTGGGCTTTAGACTCAGCATGTGTCTTTAGCATGCCTAAGCGTACCATTAAATTCATTTCCTTTATTTATTTATTTTCTTAAGTTAGGATTTTTATAAAAATGCCTATAAAAGTAAAATACAATACAACATACAAAAACAATACAAAATATAAATACTTTATAAAAAACCTAACCTAGAGTGCCGCCGGCAACGGGGCGGGCCCAAGCTGCCGGTGGTTAAGGAAGGAAGGACGAGAGGAACCGACGGACTAATATCCACGCCGCGCCGTGTCCAGGATTACCGCCTTCTGCATTTGACCCCTGATCCAGCCATCTAGCGAGAGACTTTTGAAATGTTAGTCGAGACTCTTCGCTATTAAACCGTTCGCTGTAACGACTATCGGGACTATGATCGTCGAGTCAACATCTCACATGGCGGTTATCGCGTGGGCCAAGTCTAGGTACTCCATTAAATTCATTATTATTATCAATAGCCCATCATGACCCACTGGGTTAAGGCTTCCCTCTTATTTTTCTGGTCTCGGCTTTAGGCTAATACACATGGATGTAAGTATACGTTGCTGCATTTGGCCAGTCACTTAAAAATGCGTCCATATTGTCGCTTGAACCGGTACTTTATAAAAATGCGCAACCCAAGTTCACGAAACAAAGATTATCTCAATCCATTAGAAGAACAAACCAATCCTCGAAAGTTACTCAAAAGTTATAAATAAAGTGAAATTATCAAGCTGGTAACAATACCGGAACGTTCACGCCTTTACAATGAAATAAACTACCCTGCGAGGGTCGGTCCTTCGTTTCAATCGAGTCGGGCCCTTGGGAGCGGCGGAAAGGCACCAATTGTACTGTGCAGCGAGCGCCGTGCAAGTCATGAGCGGTCAGCGATGTTGTACAAATAAAAATAATAAGTAAATGAAAAAATAAGATTCGCTTATTTCAGACCGATTAGATCCATATTTTGTTAGTTACAGTAAACTCAGACCTACGTTAGTATTTCTCCACTCAATTGCTTTTGGTAACCTGTGGTTACCAGCTGTCACTCTTATTTTACATAGGAATAAAGCTCAACCAAAATTTCAAAGTAAATGAATAGCTAAATAAAACCCGTCCAAGTGCGAGTCGGACTTTTCAAGAAAATAAATGAAAAAATAACATTCGTTTATTTCAGACCGACTTTATCCATATTTTGTTAGTAATACCGAACTTAGACGCATTAGGAGGTAAATACGATGACGCTGCTGCCCATCATCAATCTTTTATCAAATAATGATCAGTGACACTTAAATCCCTTAGTCGACGCTTACGACACCCGCAGGAGGAGTTGGGATGGTGACAAATGTAGGTGTTCTTATTGCTGCTACCACACGGCTACCTCCTAATACGTGTATGCGCATAGTTAATAGGAGAGGCCTACGTCGAGCAGTGGACTATGATAGGCTGATGATGTGACTGAACTTAGACCCTGCGTTAGTATTGATATAAAAATGACACCTACAAACTAAAATCATTTAAGGGTATTATAAAATCGAATAGAATAGAAAGCTGTTTATTCAGGAACTTAGTACATAACAAAACTTTTGAAGAAAATAACAAAGATGAAAAATCATTCTTGAAAAGATATCCACTAAGCTTGGTGGTTCCAGACGAGCATCACTGATACGCTATATAATATTAATTACAATATTACTACTAAAACATAATTTAACATTTATGTAAAATGTATGCAATGTAGGGTTAAATATGACAGAAAAATAATGTTTGCAACTTAAACTCCAATTTTAGTTTACCTATTAATATAATATAGGTATGCGTTGTGCATAAAAAATCTATAAATGAAAACATGATTCAGCTTTAGTAAAAATATCCAAATGTAGGTATTTTACTATTCATTAAGATCAATCAAGCAATCTATTTAAAGATTCAATATTATTGAAGTTTAATACTCATATCTCATATTAGGTAAATGTCTCGGTTTGGGGTTGAAATATTCTGATACGTAAACAATCTGTGAGAAAAATATGTAGTTATATGCGATTTTATTCAAGTACCAACTTTAGATTATTCAACATGATGCTGGATCAGTTTTCATATTCAGTAAAAAAAAAACTAACTGAGTAACATCTACCTGCCTGTCATATTTAAGTGAGCACTATTATATACCTATTTGAAATTAAGGGTTAGTTAAAATGCCAATTTATAACTTCCTACTTTCAGTTTCTTAATTGCTTTGTGTAAGTTTTTTCTTTATTGTTTATTTTATACAATTTCTTTTAGCTCCCTTTGATCATTTCTGTTTTACTAGTGGAAACTGTTGTGGTCTGTATATAACTGTTTATACTCTGTATTATTGCACCCTGTTTGTTTCCCATCTCAATAAAAAAAATTAGGCATATGCAATTCATTGAGCAGCCGTGTGGTGACGGCAATAAGAATACATTTGTCACCACCCCAAATCCTGCGGGTGTCGTAAGAGTCGACTAAGGGATTGAAAGTGTCACTGACCATTATTTTATAAAAGATTGATGATGGGCAGCAGCGTTATCATAGTGGACACATTACTGCGATCACCAATCCGCTTACCCAGTGGCGTGGCGATTATGGGTATTTACCTCCTAATGCGTTTAAACGCATAATTAATAGAGGCCTACGTCCAGCAGTGGACTATCAATTAGGCTGATGATGATGATGATGATTCATTGAGAAGGATAATAAAAGCAAGTTTCAAAATCGCTGCCGCTCCTGCCATGGGGCCACACAAAGCGTGATTTGCGAAGGTTTCCCCGCGCCGCGTGATTTCGACGTGTATTGTGCTGCCGCCATTCAAGAACTGTTTCGCAACGCCGACGTGACGCGAATCCTGCGCAGGTGGTTTAGATTCTTAGTTTACAGAAAAACGCTGAGGTGAACGACCTTTGCGAAATGTTCAATAGACACCCTACCTGTCACCTTTGAAAAAGGAGCAATTTCTTTATAGGCTCGAAAACATTTTTTTGTGAAACAGCGCGGAATCCTTATTCGTATTTTGTACGATTGATGAGGAGTGAAAATATATTCCTGCTTAAATATGATTTGTTCTTAGTGGCAAAATACAGGGTGTAAGTCTAATACGGGCGAAGCTCTTAACGGGTGTTAGTTTACGATATAATAAGTACATTCAAATAACTTTTACTTAAAACAAGACCAACAAAATTTTCCATACAAAATAATTCGGCGCGCAATGTACGGCAACATACGCGAGTTAAACTCTCGTTGACAGCTAATTTCAAAAGCAGATGACATAACTGCCATATCAACAATAACAAATGTTCGTACCTACATTGCTGCTCCGATAATCTTAAAAAAAAATCTGTGGGGTCATAATTAAGAGTAATTTAAAAAAAAAACCTTGTAATCCATGATTACATTAATGTATCCTATACCTGGTTTAATTGATCGCCTGTATTAGACTTACACACTGTATATTTAACGGTAGACATGTAGGTAGGTATTGATATTTATTCGTCTTGTGGATCTCAATCTCTAAAATAGTTTTAACGATAGATCTCTAGACCTCAGTCTGAATAGTTCTCATAATAATATACAAAATTAACAGGCAAAAACTTTTTTAGTACAGATGGTGCCTTTTTTAGGCGCTATTGCGAGAAGTGGCCCATTTTACGTCAGGTCCAAAACTTCAGAGGGTTATCTGTCCTAAACAACGTTGTACAAGACACGTGCAAAAAGGAAATTTGTAACTCGTGTCGATTTAAAATACTCCCTTCGGTCGTGTTTTAAAACATCGCCACTCGT
Organism: Thaumatotibia leucotreta; assembly: GCA_025490895.1. Taxonomy (NCBI): domain Eukaryota; kingdom Metazoa; phylum Arthropoda; class Insecta; order Lepidoptera; family Tortricidae; genus Thaumatotibia; species Thaumatotibia leucotreta. The sequence goes on along the minus strand of JALPQI010011578.1, from coordinate 12,295 downwards.
TTCGAATTTCATGTTTTTCGCACTTGTGTCGTAATGTACTATTTTTGTTTACAATAGAGTAAATTTTTACGCAATATCGAATAAATACTAAAACTCATTGTTTTATTTTTACTTTATTCATATATATCAGTCATATCACTAGCAGAGTGCGTAGCCAAGTTGACAATCGCTAACGCTCAACTGAGCGTTAGCGATTGCGTATCGTAGTTTCCGCTCTCCGTCATTCTTTCTTAATTGGTGCAATACAGACAGCTACTTGCCTCTCGTTCAGGGGGGTTACCATGACGTACCTACTAACGCGGTTCAGTTTAGGTCGAGAGAACGGGGCAAGGCTATACGAGTCGTATATCTCTGTCCCTTTCCCTGAACCTAAACTGTAACTCTATTTTCCTAACTAGTGCGGAAAAGTAAGCTTCGCGCACGCTTGACTTGCGTAAATTTCTCTTTTTAACTTGTTGTAAAAAAAGTGGTTCGATACACCTGTAAAAACTTATTTTTAACTCTGGTAACTGTCACCCTCATTTCACTCAGGCTCCAACTTTCACCCTCGTCAAAAAAAAATTTTGTTCTTGTTTCAAAATAGTACGTCATGGTAACCCGCCAGGTTCTTTCACAATGTACTTCTAAAATAATAGGTTCTTCTTAAATATTATTCAGATCGTTGTGCAGTAGCCGCACCATGAGTTGTAATGTAAAGGATACGTTAGATTTTACTAGATACCTATTTGGGCGAGCGCGATGGCCAGCTTTACGTATCGAGAAAAACCTAAAGGTGCGTTCAGACCAAAGGAGCAGCTGTTCTAACCCCCGCTTTACGAAATCAACCAATCACGTTTTGTGTAACAATCGAATTTCGTAGAGTGGGAGGTTAGAACAGCGAATGCTCTTTTGGTCTTAACGCACCTTAACATTACCGATACTTGTAAAGTCATAGTATGGCTACTGGGGGATAACATGACCGTTTTTACAGTAGTTGACAGTATTAAACTACTGTAGTATGGAAAAACTGTAGGTACTTATTTAAACTTTCACGATTTTCACACATTATTTTAGCCGATCGGTACTTCGGATCGGAGGTGGATTTCGAAGTATATTTATTCTAGAAAAACTAGTTACATTTCAGCATTACAACGTTTTTTCCTTTATAAAATATTTTACTGTTTTAAATATTTCAAAGGATTTCCTTATTCCCCTTCTAGGACCGAACGTAAATCTATGCTTGCATAATTCATGAGGCTTTAACGTCTCAAAGAACTACGATTTTAAAATACGCCGTAGCTTACTTAAGGTTTTATCAGAAAACAAGTCCATATCTTTTGCATGGCATGTCAGGTTTCTCATTTAATCTTTACTCTAATGATAACGGTTTTTGAACTCTAAGAACAAAGTTCGGACTTCATTGCTTTCTCATTCACTAGCATCGCGCGTGGAGGAGTCAAAGTCAAAGTCAAAATATTCTTTATTCAATTAGGCCCAGCAACGAGCGCTTTTGAATCGTTAAACTAAATAGCGAATGAGAGAGAAAAAAATGCTACTTCCGGTTCTAACCCTACACCACGTCCTGAGAAGAATCCGGCAAAAAACTCAGCTGGACTTTTATTTTTCAAATAATAGTTGTGTAACCTCTTATAGCTAACATGCATTAATTAAGAGGGAAACATAAATTTGATTTCATATAAATAAACACAGATATAGGTCATTAAGTAGAGATGAAGTCTCTAATAGTCAGAATAATTATATAAATGTAATGCATTTTGAGAAATGTATGATGTAAAGATATGTGTAAAAGGGCATACAATTGTTTTTAGTTAAACGTTAAAATTTGCATTGTTATACTGCTAGAGATGTAAAGGTCTCTAGTTGTCAGAGTAAAAAAACAAACAGAGACATTTCACTAAATGTTTCAGAGATGTATAAGGTCTCCGGAGAGCAGGGAGGCTACCACGATCTACTAATCCGATTCAGTTTAGGACCCAATCTGAATCGCGATATGTCAGCTCCATAGAATAACTCTAAAAACTGACTCAAAATGTTTAAATTGGCCAGACTAATTATTTCAGTGTATTCCGTGTTCTCTTCATAAACCAGCAACAAGCAGTATAGTAGGGTCTCAGTTGACGAGAAGTAGTCAGAACAAAAACTATTGCAAGAAATCTTTATTTTACAGTAATAGAGTTGAAACTGAAGAGAGATAGTCCGAATTTCGACGCAAAGTTTCGAGTTGTTTGAATTAAGCAATGGAATTAGTTATTAGTATGAAAAATTAACAAACGCTCGGTAGCGAGATGTTGTAGTGCAAGTTGGCAACTTATTGCGATTCGTATTTCCCGCCAAATTTTACAGATTTGAGGCATACGGTGGCCATGACAGTTATTTTTCTAAAAAAAATAAAAATATTTTCAAATAATCCGAAATTTTAAATTGGTCTCTTTACTTCTGGGACAGCCTTTATTTCAACTTTCGTTGGACATTATATTTATAACCAGTTTTTTATACAAATGCTTTTTTAAATGGTATGTTATACAGGATGTAAGTCTAATACGGGCGAAGCTCTTAACCCCCGTAGTTTAGGACAAAATAAGTACTTTTTCACAACTTCATAAGTACTTTTACATACTTAAAGTTAGAGCAACAATATTATCCGTACGAAATACATGTACGGATAACATGACTGCCATATCGACATTAACAAATTTTCTTACCTTACATTGCTGAAAATCTTTAAAAAAAATCCTCACCTTACAGGTCATGTCATAATTATCATACATTTCAAATATATATACAGGGTGGAACGGAACCACGATCTTTCCCGCTACCGACCGAGTCTACCAACCATTACGATGAACTTTCAGTATGGGACACCAACATCGAAATATTAAAAAAAAATTAACCCCTCATACAAAGTGAGTGATTAGTTAGAGTTCAATAGTATGGAAAAGTCAAACGTTTTCCATGTATGTTTTCGATGTTGGTCCCATACTGAAAGTTCATCGTAATAGTTGGTAGACTCGGTCGGTAGCGGGACGGATCGTCGTTCCGTTTCACCCTGTATTAGTGAGTAACCCGACGACTTGAAAGGTGAATTCCTGACCACATTTTGAGACTATAATATCATATGAACTTTTCTGGATTCGCCTTAGTTTAAGAGATAATGAGTTAATGACATGTTTTCAAAAAACTATTTTCATCATAAGTCATTTATTACTACTGGTACTGGTAGTATAAAAAAATTTACTGTCCGAAAATGACATTTATGTCTTATAATACTTTTTACTTCTTTTGACATCAAAAATGCATTGATAAAGTCTGTCGGTATACTCATTCCCACCCTGTAGGTATATATATATATATCAAACATACACATATATATTAGGTATGTATTTAATTGTACAAACTATCTATTACATTATTTATTGCATGTTTATGTTATTTTAGTAAGTAGGTATATTTGTGTCGTAGGCGTAACCTACGCCTCCTAAGGGTAGTTTCAATAATAGTAACTAGTAAGTAATCTTGTATAGCACCGCCCACAACTTCTCTGCTTTGTCTTAAAGTTGACTGATAAAAAATGCTTTTTGGCATTAAGTCCGCCTTTTGTACATTAGGATCCTGCAATTAAGATTTAATAAATAAATAATTAAAAGTAACTTCAAAAAAAAACCTTGTGATCCATTACACTAATGAATCCCATGCCTGGTTTAATTCATCGCCGTTATTAGATTTGGTATAATAAGCGTGCCATATCATACTTTAGTACCATACCATTCTTAGTAGATATAAGTAGTTCAGTGGTAAATATGAATGAAAATAAAAGACCTTCGCTTGAAGAAAAATCATAACAAGAATAAATGTCAACAATTTTAATTACACAAAAGTAACACCGTGATAAACGCAAGTATTTTAATAGTCCGCACCAATTACCACTTATGACTTGCACTAAAACTGAACGAAATTTACACTTGAGTGAAGACGGAGTCTAATTAAGCACTGCACAGGAACCTCGACTCTAAATCCAGGTCACAAGTCACATTTTACCTCACCCGAGGTCGTTGGAGGAAATTCTGATTTATAGTTTGCGAACTATCTTCTTCGTTTGTTTTAAGCCAATTGTAACTTCGGGTTTTATGATATTACAGTTATGAGCCGTTATATCAGGGAGTTTGAAATTGTGAAGGTGATTTGCTACGAACAAATAAAACATGGCAGCTGCACGCTATACTAAATTACGTTTAAAAATCGGTCCTGAAATTTGGCAAGTGTCCTTCAATGCGTCACGCTTAGGCACTGGTCTCACCGAGAGCTACTAAACTATGAACTATCGGCTATAAACACGAACAAAAGATACGCACTCGCCTGTACAAAAGAGACACGGCGATACTCGCCCGGCGGTGATAGCTGATAGCTCTTTTATTTACACGCGAGTGCGTATCTTTTGTTCGTGTATATAGCCGATGATAGTTCATAGCTTAGTAACTCGCGGTGAGACCAGTGCCAAGCTAAGCTATGAACTATCGGTTATAAACACGAACAAAAGACACGCACTCCCGTGTAAATAAAAGAGTTACGGCAATACTCGCCCAGCTTAAGCTATGACTGTGAGCCGTCTCGTTTTTCGACCCGGGAGTGCATATATTATATTTTGTTCGTGTTTATAGCCCGTAGTTTATAACTTAGTAGCTCGCGGTGAGACCAGTGCCTTATTCATTTCAATGCTACCCTATACATATAGACTTAAAACGCTACCTATTTAAAAATAGTGTGTCAGCTATATTCTATTCGCATTTACCAAGGACGTTGCGCCACCATATTATTTATGCGCGGTGTTACCAAAAGCAGATTTGTTTTTGGGGGCATTTTTGAGCCTGCGTTAGATGCTTAGTTTATGTTTTTACAATATGGTCCCAGATGATTTAGAATTTTCACTGTAAAGGTACACGTAAAAGAAGTCCATACTGGTCACTAGTTGAATTTAAAAATAAATATAATAGACATAACAATAATTTAAATAATACGCTTATATTATTTTCTTTGTTAATTCATAAAATAAATAGTTTTTATAGATTATATCGCGTAAATTAATTATTTTTATTACATCTCGACGTTTTGAACACTTCACTTTTATAGCTGACAATGGAGAAAATTTAAAAGATCTACCTCCATCAAAATGAGACAGTAACCACAGACCATAAATTGAAATAAACCGCTTGAAATGACAAAAAATCAGACGGTTATTAAAAAGACGATAACGAATTTTATGTACGTCTGTAGATGACAAAATGAGTAAGTAAAATGTCTTCAAGGCTTTAGTTCCATTTGGTTTCATAATTGAGAGCTTTTAAATTATGAAGGTGAAAAATAAAAAGGATAAGAACGCTAAATTATACGCGTGAATTGCAGATCTGTATTTTCTAGTTTTACAAAAGCTGTTCTTAGAATATATCAGGCAAATAAAATCTAGCTCTTCATTTCGTCTCATAAGCTCAGATAAGACTTGATTAAATGCCTCTGGCTACACCCTATGTCTCTCCATCACCCTGTATTACTTCATACATGTTCAGTGTGCTTAATGAATGGGTGAACACTTTTATAAAACACTGAAACTGTAGAAGTTTTTGTGAAACGTAAACCAAATTATTTTTATTCAATATTTTCATTTGTAACCATTTTAGAATCATAAGTATCATAACTAACGTGAGACTCAAACTAATAATAACATGTCGAGCAATTATCGACTTAAATAACGTGAGTAACCCGTTTGATAAATATGTTGATTTGTGTTTTTAAATAGTCACACTCTTTCGTACTATATAAATTATACATATTAGATGCCATATCATCATCACCATATCAGCCGAAATACGTCCACTGCTCAACATAGGCCTCCCTCAAAGATTGCCTCAGTGACCGGTCCCCTGCCACTCGCATTCAGTGAACTCCTGCAACCTTCACTGCTCGGCCACTTTACCGACCGAAGACAGGCATCAGCCGCGAAAACTGAGTACCTGGGTTGGATTCCCACCTCGGACGTTGGTGATCTTGGTCTTCTTTTTTGGTAAATGACATGTAATATTTATAATTTACTGAATTAGAACGGGTACTAACCGCGGGCAGTGGTGGCGGGGGCGATGCAAGGAAAGATCTACCCTCAGTTCCTTGCATCACCCCTGCCACCACCACCCGCAGTCAGTTCAGTACCCGTTCTAGCAGGGCGCAGGCCCGCAGTACGCGTCGGGCTTTGGCCGAGGGTGCTCCGGACGAGGACCCTCTTAATGGTCGAAAAATGTCTAGCAATCATCGACTTAAATACAGGAATGAAGTTAAAATTAGTGAAAATTTACGCGAGTTTATCCGTTTTCATAGTTTTATTTCATGTATAATCCTCGTGCTACGAGTAACTGTAGAAAATATCGTCACCCTAGTTCACAAACGTACTAATTACAAAATTTTCATTTTTCATTTTATTATTGCTTCGTATACAAAAGAAAAATCTGCGTCGTTTGATGTTTTCAAAACTGTGAAAAGCCTTTTCCTTCTATGGAAAACAACGTGACACAATGACATCAAGTACGGCTTATACGTGTGTTATCGTACTAAAATCCATTATTTTTTGTATTTGTTACGTTCATATATCTTAAGTGATTTTAGGTTAATAGGCTTCAACTTCATGGCCATGTACTATCGTACTAAGTGCATTTATCCTCAATGTGCTTTTACATTTTATGTCTGCAAATGTGTACTAAGTGATTTTATTATGAGCACATATTAAAAATTATAGGAACACATTCGTAACAAGTACCTTTAATTCATGTTGGTGTCTGAAATTATTATTGACCTAAAATGTTAAACCATTTTAATACTATGTGCCATGAAATTAAACGAATATGAAATAGTTTTGAGTGTAGTTTATATTATTGCTTCTAATGTTTTTATTGTGCACTGATGCGTTAAAGTATTTTAGTACGAAATTCAAGACACCTTTTATTAAATCTTTTTTGATTCATACCTAGTACCCAATCATCGCAGACGGGCAAAGCGCCTCGCGGCAGTAGTACGGGGAAGAAGTCGCTTTATCTCTTCATTAGCTAATATCTATCCTCCTCGCACCGTGCTACTCACGGTTGGCAGCGTCGGGGGTGCCGGGAGCGGGAAGTAACTGACTGAATCAGTTGCTGCGCCCACGCCGTTTGAGGCTCATGTGTACGTTAACGAAAGCGAGATGCAATGTGCTTCGTCTTTCACTTCGTATAGTAAAAAATAACTGATTAATATAATATACAATGTACAGCAAGGGTCAAAGATTGGTAAATTTAATACGAGAAAATGACAAAAAACGCACGACGAGATTATCGTCAATAAATCCGACAAAGGGTAAGTAAAACGTTTATTTTAAGTTACTTTTTCTTTAAACTTATTATTAAAATAATTTTAACAATCTTATAAAGTTGTATTTGTAAGCTCACGTGTTTTTTTGATGTTGTATTGCTTTGTTTATTTTGAGGAATGCTTCCGCGTGGGCACTTAACGCGGTTGTGCATAAGCATTTTATTCTCACCAAACAATTTGTTTTGTTCTAACAGTACTTAAGATGGTTGTGCATAGATATTGGATAATGAAAATTGGGGGCTCTCGGATACTAACGGCACTTGATTCAGTTGTGCACAAGCATTTTATTCTTGCTTAAAGATTTATTTTGTGATAACAGCACTTAATATGGTTGTGCATAATTATAAAATTATGATACCTGGGGGCTTCATGATACTAACCGCACTTAATATGGCTGTGCACTAGTGATTTACGTTTATAGACTATAACTTGTACACTCCTCTCTTGAAGAACCCCATACTGTAGTCCAACGGGAAAACCTCGGCAGGGAGCTCATTCCACAGACGGACCGTCCGCGGGAGGAAGTTCCTCTGAAACCGCACGGTGCGCGACTATTTAGGCTACAAGGTGTGAGGATGAGCGCCCAGTCGGTGGCGAGCGGTGCGATGATGAAAAGTGGACGTTGGCATCATGTCGAACAGTTTTTCAGAGCACAACCCATTGTACAGACGATAGAACAGACATAAGGAGGCGAAGTCTTTCCTTAGACTTAAGGGTTCAATACCGCCTGTGAGTCTGGGATCGTCGACTATTCGGACAGCTCGTCTCTGTACCGAGTCAAAGGGTAAAGCTGGTATACAGGTGCTCCTGCCCAAAGGTGACAGCAATACTCCATATGGGGTCTGACTTGCGACTTATATAACAGAAGTCTTTGCCCCAGAGTAAAGTATCCCCTCGCTTTATTGAGCACATCGAGCTTTTTGGATGCCAGCGTAGCTTTTCCCTCTAGATGACATCGGAATTGGACGTCGTTGGAAATGTCGACTCTGAGGATCCCAATACTCCCTGACATGGTAAGAGCTATGTCTTGGAACTTTGGAGCCACAGTAAATGGGGTTTTTTTAGCGGTGAACGCGCAAACTTGTGTCTTTGTGGGGTTGAACCTGACTAGGTTATCCCGACCCCATAACGAGACTCTAGATAAAGTGTTCTCGATGTCAGACACAAGTTTTCCGCGACTTTCCAGTACCACAGAGCGAGGGATATTAGCTCGGCCTGTGTAAAAAGTATCCCCAGTACTGTCATCCGCACAGCAATGGAATTCGCCGATAGACAACATGTCATTGATATGCAGAAGGAACAGCGTTGGGGATAGCATAGAGCCTTGCGGGACGCCAGCGTTTATATCCATGCTATCAGAGCAGCTACCGTCTACTACGGCACGAATGCGTCTGCCGGACAAAAAGCTAGCTATCCATCTGCATAATCCCTCGGGCAGTCCATAAGATGGCAACTTCGACAAAAGGCCCCTATGCCAGACCCGATCGAACGCCTTCGCTATATCTAGGCTGACTGCCAAAGCCTCACCTTGACTCTCAATGGCTGAAGCCCAGCGGTGAGTGAGGTACACTAGAATATCACCGGTAGAGCGACCGTGGCGAAAGCCATACTGGCGGTCGCTTATAAGATCGTGTTCTTCTAGGTAACCAAGGAGCTTAGCGTTAACTATACGCTCCATGACCTTAGAGAGAAGGGAGGTGATAGCGATAGGCCTATAATTCGATGGATCCGATCTGTCACCCTTTTTTGGAACAGGGTGCACAAGGGCCGTCTTCCACGAAGATGGAACTTCAAAATCTTTGAACTCAACTTCTGAATCGAGTAAGATTGTAGCGCATGTTTTAGTTCCGGACTCATCAGTAGAGCTCGATAACGTATCTTTGGAAATTCTTTAAGTGAACTGCTGGATTCCGAGGCTAAATACGCGATCCACTCACGCTGTCATTCTAACAGCTGGAGGGCCGCAGGCCCGATGGCTCACCCTACGCGATCCACTCTCGCTGTCACTCTATCAGCTGGAGGGCCGCAGGCCCGATGGCTCGCCCTACGCGATCCACTCACGCTGTCACTCTAACAGCTGGAGGGCCGCAGGCCCGATGGCTCACCCTACGTGATCCACTCTCGCTGTCACTCTATCAGCTGGAGGGCCACAAGCCCGATAGCTTGCCCTACGCGATCCACTCACGCTGTTACTCTAACAGCCGGAGGGCCGCATGATGATGATGCCTTAATGTTTTGAATTTTAAGATTATAATTATTCAGTTAACTGTTTGGGATTTTGAAGTTTGAGACTAAGATTTTTGTTTATACTGAGCTGTTTTTATAGTACGAGTACAAGTACATGTTGATACTAATAAAACTTTTTAGCAAATCTGGTGTTATTTTGTTTTTTCTTAGTCGAAACATGTATCATAAATAGGTAATGCATGTACTAACTGCATTTATTTCATAATTTGGTAGTGCACAATCGTACTAACTGGGGGGGTGAACTACTTAACCCTCAGATTTGAGCATGAAAACTTACTAATATGTATTTTCTTTTCTTAAATATAGAATCTCAATAAATCATTTCAAATTATATATTTATAATTATAAAAATATCTGCTACTATTAAAAAGATATACAAGTGCAAACATTAAAAATGCTCTCCTGTAAAATTAGTAAAAGTGTAATTAGTACGTTTGTGAACTAGGGTGACGATATTATGTGTTATAAATTGTTAAAATATTACCGGGTTACTCACGTATTTAAGTCGATGATTGCTCGACATGTTTCGACCCATTAATTAATTAGTACGCGTCGGGCTTTGGCCGGGGGTGCTCCAGGCGAGGACCCTCTTAATGGATCGAAACATGTTGAGCAATCATCAACATAAATGCGTGAGTAACTCGGTTCGATAATATTTTAATATATTTGAGTCTCACGTTAGTTATGTTACAAATTGTGTTACCGCGGGTGTCGTGAGAGTCGAATAAGGGATCGAAGTTTCACTGACCATTCTTTGTTTGAAGGACAGGCAGCGTCATCATAGTGGCCACATTACTGGGCATATTATGGGCATTTACCTCCTAGTTAGTTAATAGGAGAGGCCTACGTCCAGCAGTGGACTGAGATAGACTGGTGATGATGGACTGAAATAGGTGGATGATGTTCATAATTTAGCAACACTACCGTTAAATAATTAAATGTCGCAGATTGTGTTACAGTAAGTATGCTTTTCATAGTATTTAAGTAAGAACGTACTTAGTAAGTTCTCTATTGTAGACGATACGGTATTTTGTAAGACTTAAACTGTCTTTGTTGGCAATAATTCTCTGTTGCGTAGAGTTCTACAGTCATGTTTGTAAGGATTTATTTCTCACAAAATTACAATGAAACGATAAAAAAAACTTTTATAATTTAAAATGTCTTTCCAAAAGAAAAAACTCAATTTTAGGTGTTTATTCCCATTTAATGACAAAAAATGTTATTGAGAAGATTTAATACCGCAACACGATAAATTGACGTAACCAAAAAGCCTAAAAAAGTCACAATTTAAAACAGAAGTCGAATGAGAATGTAATAAAACGATTGTAAGGAGCGGCCGCAGCAAAATTAAATATCACCGAGACAATTCACAAGAATAAGTCCCTTTTGCCGGGAAAAATCCACCGCCATTTTAATTCCGGCGGCGTTGAATTGAACAATTATTTTTATTTGCCTTGTTCTACAGACGGTTTTTGTGAATCAAGTTATTGCCACGAATATTTTTACTCTTTCCCGGTTTTGATAGTTTAATGGCGTTGGGTTTTTTACCCAGTGTTGATTGCAGCGAATAAAAGTAACTTATGCTTTTGAGGGTGTCTGTTGGAAAATGTTTCGGTTTGTGAAAATAAAAGAGTATCAAAACTTGCTTACTTGTTCAGTTAAATAAAAATTTTAATCATCAGTTTTGTTTACAGAATTTAGGAATAAATAATATGAATGAATTTGATTTTACTGAATTACTGTGTTGAAATTGATATTTATTTCTTGGTAATTTGTTTACAACTAATTAAATCATTAACTCACATGACGAATATGTCAACGGTATAATTAACATTAAATCATATAATTACAATAATGGCTGCGTCTAATCAATAGGTAACGCCCATTACATTAATTGGAAATTGTTATTTCCATCTCTGGTCTAAGACTTTGCAGCTTCGCCTAACTTTGCCTCAGGCACCTAACTCCCCCGAATATCAAGTAAACTGGGGAGAAACACCTATTTACGCAAAAACTTTTATTAAAATCCAACACACAGAATGGGCGTCGTAATCCGCCATTATTTCGCCTTCTAACAATTACGCGGGACTACAAATAAAGACGTTCCGAGAGCAATATTCAAGGGGAAGGAAGCCGTATAAAAAATTATCATCACTTCATTCCGTCTCGCGGGCTTTCGGCTCAAATAAAAAAAAAACTTGAGACGCGAGTAATTTTTTCACAAGCTTTGCTCATGGCGGCAATAAAAACCCTCCCCGGTGGAGGCGCTATATTTCATATTATGTCTCCCGAACCTGCCTGTGACACTCGGAACGAAAGTTTAAATACCAGATGAAAATAATGTGAATTACGTGGACCGAGTAACGTGACGTGTTCAGTTTTCCTGGAAAAAAGAGTTACATCGCTTTGTCTTTCGGGCGTGTTTGATTAAGTTCCTTATTCTTGGGAAACAAATTACTCTGAGACGCACAAAGCGCAATTATTCTTGGTTTCCTTACAGCGTTTTGTCTTGGCAAAGACGATGTATATTTTGAGTCGAATAATGCCATACGGGAAAAAGCGAGCGCAAATGAGAAACGATATCATTGTGGCGTATTACGGTAAAAGTATATCCAATGTATGTCTAAAGCCGCAGCTTTTGTTAGGCACATTTTAAATGAGGATA